>CM038147.1:581522899-581697442 GCA_021437245.1 Aegilops speltoides
CACCTCCGAGTCATGACGCAGCGGAGGGGCTCATCGCCTCGATCTCTTGGTCATTGCGGGCGCGCCGTACTTCCGCTCAAGGCGGCCCCACCTCATCTCGCCGATGAGCGGTCGGACGATCCAAGCTGGTCAGTGCACCAAAGACATGCCGCCATGAGAAGTGGCTAACATGGTGAACCTCATCGCCCAAAGGTAAGTTCACCGACGAGTGGCAGTTCGGCAAGGATCCGACTGCGGACAACCTCCACCAAGTGGTAAGTTGTTTCCATCTGACACCGATCTCGCCAGATTCGACTTTTGAGCTCTAATCTTGTTGGTTTTTGAGCAGAACCTCTCACGGCGCCTCGCGAGCCGCACCACGAGAGTCGCGGAGTACGCCCCCGACCGCGAGGTCACGACGCCGACGACCCCGACTTGGGAGCCGCGCGCTGAGGCCGACGCCCAAGGCGGCGGAGAGGAGGTAGACGGCGGTTCGCATCGCCGGGCGACTTCGCGATCGCCCGAGGATGACATCGACGCTGAAGTCATCCTGCGTCAAGAACCGAGAGCCGCCCTTCCAACCAGGCCGGGCGTAAAGGCGCCACGCCGGGCCGACAGCGCCCGGCGGCAGTCAAGAAGCCTGGGGACCGCCGGCCGACTAAGCGGAGGAGGCGGTCACGAAGCCAACCGCTTCCGGAAGGAAGTGAAGAGGCCGCCACTTGTTTCTTCGTGAGTCCCTTGCCCTTTGTTTCTTTCCGACTTCGCTTGAATCTTTCTGACTTTCCCCTCCTTCTTCTCCAGCACCCCCCTCTCCCTTGAGAGAGCCGCCGTGCCCTCTGTCATGGGGTCGGGGGCGACGTCCTCCAACACGCGGCGGGTTGATCCCGCCGCCGACCGCCGGGAGGCGACGGCGCGGAACGCGCAGGAGAAGCGCGCGGAGGAGGAGGCCGAGCGCCTGGAGAGGGCGCAGGCAGAGAAGGCGGCCGCCAATGCCCAGCGGCATCTGGATGAGGCCGTGGCCGCAGCCGCGGCAAAATGGGATGCTGAGGCGGCTTGCCGCCGAGCGGGCGATGCTCGCCTTCCCCGCCGCCGCCACCGCCTCGACCACGGGCAGACCGGGAGGTCGGCACCGCCATTCCTCGCAGAGAAGGTGGCGACGCCGGGCTCGACACCCGCTGCCCGCCCGCCACCTCCGCCGCCTGCCTCCGAGGCCGCACGGCAGCAGCCGCTGGACCCGCAGGATGCGCCGACCGCGATGACGCCGACGCGCAGCTGCTTCTCCAGTCGCCGTGCCACGCTGCCGGGTCGAGAGGACGAGCCCACGCCGCGAAGCTCGAGATCGACGCCGCCAAGATGGCGAACTCGACGCCGAGGTTTCAAAGGTTGCCGCCCACCGGCTGGGTGCGCTGGCGCACCGCCCGCCGACTCCAGCGCTTCGACGTCACCTGTTGCGCAAAGAAGGCGGCCTCCAACTCTACACCAGGACGATCTCGCCATGCGGCCTCCGTCCGGCACGCTTTGCTTTTTCCTTTTTCGCTCTTCTTGTCTTCTTTATGGGGCGCCAGCGCACCCACCGGTGTAGTCCCCGAGTTCGAGTCGGCTGCCGAGCAAGCGGCTCGAACTCTTTTCTAGCGAGTCCGGCGGCTGACTTTGCTTCACCGCCTTGCAGAGTACCACAACCTCCGCTACGCGCCTTCAACCGCAACGCTGAAGAGCCGAGGAAGGATCACGATCCGCGGAGAGTGGAGGTGAGCAGATTCTTCTTCGCGGGCGCGCTGGCGCACTGCGGGTTGTAGTCCCCGAGATTCGGGCCGACCGCTGAGCAGCCGGGCCGATCTCCCCGGCGACGTTTCCTTTTCTTTCTCCGCTGGCGCGCTGGGCGCTACTGCTGGCTGTAGTCCTCGAGATTCGGCCGATCGCTGAGCAGTCGGGCCGGATCTCCCCGCACCTTCCTTGTTGACGATGTTTTATCTTTCTTGGGCTTCAGACACCAATGCCGCCTTCAAGGGCAGCTGGATGAGGCCAATGCCGCCTGTCGCGCTTAAGGAGGAGGAGTGCGATAAGCTCGCCCAAGAGCGCGACCTTCCGGGCGACGCAGCTGGCCGAAAGCGTATGATCTCGCCGAAAGCGCAGAGGACGCCAAGACGCTGGAGGAGGCCCTCCAGCCGAAGTTCGCGATAGAGCGAGCCGCTGGACCGACCGCGAGGCGATGCGTCGACCGCTATCACGCGCTCGAGGACATCGCCGATGGTAACTTCGCTTCGTTTTGGTCCTTCGACTCACGGTCGAACCGTCTTCCGGTTTTTCGACCGCTTTTTTCTTGTCTTTGGCAGATTTCTTCCCCGCCACTGCAGCCGCCCCTCCGCCATCGAGGCGGATCGAGGAGCGGAGGGCGCAGGGCGGCGATCGCCGCCAACGCCTCAACCGCTGACGAGCAGATCTTGAGCATCGGGCTCGCCGCCTCGCTCACCGCTTGATGCGCCGCCAACGTGCCGGTGCCCAAGTCGCTTTGCTCGTGGCCGGAGGTGCCGCTTCGCACCGCCACGGACGGCCGACCGGCTGGAGGTCGCCGCTGGTCGCTCAAGCTCGAGGGTCTCGCCCGCCGAGCACGCCGCCCCGAGTTCGCCAAGGGGTGGTACTGGCTGGACCTAGACCGCCTGGCCGCGTTTCCGGCCGAGGCCCAGCCGAGTTAGGGGCCGTGGAAGGCGCTTTGTCGAGCGCCGCGGCCATCGCCGAGCACACGGACACCAGCTGCTTTTGTGCTCGAGCGGGCCACGGCGCAGGAGGTTCCGCCCGAGTGGTTCGGGATGCACCCAGAGTACGAGGAGGACTCGGCGGAGGTAATCGGCTCCAAAGACCGAGGGAGAGGGCGAGCCGGAGGACGGAGGCGAGGAGGAGGAGGCGCCAACACGGGCAGCGGCCAGCTCACTCGATCAAGCCTCCAAAGAACGAGCCTCGAAGGACCAGCGACTGTCAGCCAAGGCGACCAGGCCGAGATCGCCACCGATCGCCTGACGCCGACGCCGCTGCCTCCGGCCCTCCGCCCGGAGGCCGCCCCTAGAGTGCATCACTTTTACCTGCCTATTTTTGTTCTTAGAAAACATGTCATTATGAATAATTCCACCCATGGGTGTATTCGCCAAGGGACTTATTGTAAATATTTATCAAATTTCCGCTTTTCTTGCTTCGCTCTCTAGACTTTTTCCTTGCCGCTTTCCTTCGCTGCCGCTTGCCGATCGGGCAGCCGCTCATGGATCGCCACTGGGTCAAGCGCCACTACTTTAGGAGGCAAGTACTTAGTCGCTCAGAGTGCCGTGAGCAAGTTTGGTTGGACTCGCCGCCGACTCTCAAGTCGGCCGTTTTAATAAAGATTGAAACTATGAGCCGACCGCCGTGAGTCGGCTCAAGAGGGGAAGTTAGGAGCCGACTTGGGCTATGCGTAGTTTTAAGTCCTTAGTCGCTTTTTCATGTGTGCGCCGCTTTTCCATCTCCCCTGCCATCGACAATAGCTCATGAAAGCTGCGCTCTCCGTAGGAGACGGCTTTGAGCGCAACACATTACTTGTCCGACCTCGTGGAGCATTTCATAGCATTAAGGCGGTGAAGTCCCCGGCCGACTAGTCGGACCCGTGCCGCATAAAGATGATAACAAAGGAGAATGCATTTCGGAAGCAGGATCCATATCATACAGATAATCAAAAAGGCAGTCCCCGAGCTCGCCTCGGGGCCTAAGGTCTTAGTACTTAATACGTAAAGGGGGGTAGCGTGATACATATCGATCAACTGAAAATCTTCAAGAAGATTTATGCTCCATGGGCGCCTGCTTCTTGCCGTAGTCGCTCTCTTATGTGCTCGAGGCTTCGAAGGCCGATCAAGTAGTAGGCGCTGCTCCTCAAAGACCTTGCCGATGATGAAGGGATTCCTCCCTGCCCGATAACTTTGGCCGGCCATTGTTCTCTCGAATCAGCCGGAGCACAAGGTCGCCTCTTGGAATGATCTTGGCTTGACCTTCCGGCTGTAGTATCGCCGCAGATCACCGGTAGATGCCGGACCGACCGAAAGTGCCAACAGCCGCCCTCTTCCAAGAGGTCGACGCCGCCTTGGCGTGCTTCTTCACCTCCTCTTCGGCAGTACATGGAGACCGCGGAGAGTCAAATTGTATATCCGCTGATGACGGCTTCGCATCGTAGACGAGGAAGAACGACGTGAAGCCGGTTGATCTGCTTCGTTGTTGTGCGCAGACCCAGAGGACGGCAGCAGCTCTTCCACCCAACAGCCAGCAGAGCGCCGAGTGGTTCACCAATCGAGGCTTGATGCCGGACAGATGAGGCCGCTGGTCCGCTCCACCTGGCCGCTTGATCATGGATGGGCAACGGACGCCAGGTCCGCCGGATGCCCCGGCCGCAGAATGAGCCAAGGCGCTTTGGCGAAATTGGTGCCGCTGTCCGTGATGATGCTATGTGGTATGCCGCATCGCACCGTGATGTCGGCAATGAAGGTCACCGCCAGGGCCCATTTAATTTCTTGATGGGCTTTGCTTCTACCCACTTGGTAAACTTGTCCACCGCGACGAGCAATGAGTCAGCCGCCTCGGTCCGCCTTTGAAAGGTCCCACCATGTCCAAGCCCCAAACCGCTAAGGGCCAGCGATGGGGATTGTCTTCGCAGAAGTCATCAAGGGGCTTGGAGCGAACACCGGCACCCTTGCACTTCTTGACTAGTTCTTTAGCTTCTTCCAAGGGCCGCCAAAAGAAGCCGCGGCGAAAAAGGCTTTGGCCATGAGCGCCTCGAGGCCGCATGGTGACCACACTCACTCGATGGATGTCTTTGAGGATCGCTGGCCTTGTTCGATTCTACGCAGAATCGGTGGACACCAAAGGACGCCACGCCCGACTAACTCTCTCGCTGACTATGGTGTAGGTCGGGCGCTGTACTTGCCGAGCCGTAGTCTCATCTTCGTGCAACCTTGTTGACTAGGAACTTGAGGATGGGCTGCGCCATGAAGGTGCTGCATCTCTTCGATTGTCACCACAAAGAACTTGGACATGGGTGGCTGGGCCGGAGGCGGCGGTTGGATTCGCCACCGCTGCTGAATTGAGGGAATTGGGTCGATCGGGCGCAGTCCCCGCCGATCGGGCGCAGTCCCCGGCCGACCGGGCGCAGCCCCCGGCCGACCGTGGCTTTCTTTGAGGTCGCTTGTCGGGTCTTGGAGTCGGATCCGACTATCTCTAGGGAGCCGCACGAAAATGGAGTCGGACTCGTGAAGGCTTGATAGACGCTTGAGGAGGCGCTGAAGGGCGACGCCGTAAGGTATCGCTCGCGAGTGGAGCCGATTCGCCAAAGCATCTCGCTGATCATTGTCGCTTGGCACGCGGAGGAATTCACATCCTTCAAAATATCCGTAAGTTGCTGCACCAAGAAGCGTAGCTTGCCATGTTTATGCCCTGGTGTCCTGGGCCGGATGACCGCTGAACCACCAAGTCGGAGTCGCCATAGCATGTGATCCGCGAATGCCGAAGTTCCTTGGCAAGCCGGAGCCCGTGGACGAGCGCTCATATTCGGGCGACGTTGTTGGAGGCGGCAAAGTGGATTTGCAGCACGATTTGAGCTTGTCGCCTTTGGGAGGTGAGGACGATGCCGCCCGAGGCCGAGCGCATCTTGGAACCGCTGGCGCCGCCAATGAGTAGAGCTCAAGGGCGCAGCGGCAGTATTGAGTCTCGCCCGCCGACGAGGAAGTCGCCAGCCAACAGGACTTGATGGCGGTGCGCGGTTGGTAGTAGATGGTGTAGGAGCCGATCGATAGCCCACTTGGCCACTCGGCCGAAGCATCTCGATTCGATGATCTCGGCGAGGGGGCGATGCGCACTACGGTGATAGGATGCTCTTGAAAATAGGGCTTCAGCTTTTCTGGCAGCAAAGTGCACGCCAGAGCACATCTTCCGTAGTGAGGGTAGTTCTGCTTGGAGGTCGACAAGACTCGCCAGTAATATATCGTCTTCGACCGAGCGCTTTGCCTTCCTCCTTGCGCCGACTACAATAATCAGGCGGCCGACTACCCTACTGGTGGCGGCGATGTACAAGAGCATGGGCTTTGGGAGTCGGAGCCGCCAACACAGGGGAGTCGCCAAAGATTTTCTTCAGCTTGGAGAAATGCCTCATCTCGCTTTGTGGTTCCACTCAAAAAGTGGTCTTTCATCACTTGATACAATGGGAGAGTTACCAAATGATCGATGAATCGCTTATGGAAGCCAAGCAGCCGTGAACTTCGACATCCAACAATGGCTGGGTACCTCCATCCTCTCAATGGCCTTGATCTTCACAGGTTGCACTCTATGCCGCTGCTCGAGACCAAAAACCAAGGAGCTGGCCGGCTGGGACCAACACGCATTTCTTCGGGTTGAGCTTGATCCGAATCGGGCGCAGATTCTCAAAGGTCTCTTTAAGATCCTCTAGCAGCGCCCCACGCCTCCGCCTTCACCACCACATCATCCACATAAACATGGGCATTCCCGCCGAGCTGCTTGAGGAGGCATTTCGCATGCAACGCTGAAAGGTGGCGCCAGATTCCTCGCCGTAATGTCATTGTCGCAGCGTATGCTCCAAACGGCATGATGAATGCGGTCTTCGCCCGTCTGGCTGGATTCAGCTTTGATCCGTGATATCCTCGAGTATGCATCCAAGAAGCTCAACAGCCGCATCCGCTGTGGAGTCTATCACCGATCGATCCTGGCAGAGCAAAGGGATCCTTCGGCAGGCTTTGTTGAGGCTGGTGTAGTCGATGCACATCCGCCATCGCTTGTTCTTCTTCAAGATTAGTACGGGTTAGCCAACCATTCGAAAAAACACCTCCATGATGAAGCCGCTGCCGTGAGCCGGGCTATCTCTTCTCCCACTACTCTTCTTTTTCTTCCGACAGGCGGCGCAAGGGCTGCCCGACGGGCTTCACATCCGCTTGACATGTAACTTGTGCTCGGCGACCTGGCCGGTACACCGAATGTCCTTGGGGACGACGCGAAGATGTCCCGATTCTCACGGAGGAAATCGACGAGCTCGCTTTTCCTATTTGCCGCCGAGGCCAAAGGCCCATGACAGCAGCTCTCTGGGTGCTCCGGTCCAAGGGTATCTTCTGGTTTTTAGCCGCTTGAACGATCCTTCGCCTCCGACTTTGGGGTCGGGCGACATCTCCGGGTTGCTTCCCAGCCATCGCCACGACGCGATCAAGGAGCCGCTTCGCCGCGATCACTAAAGACTCGCCAGCCGATCGCTTCGCCGACAAAGCGACGACTTCTTGTAGTCGCCGCAACAGTCAGATCCCTTGAAGTCGACATCTTCATCTTGAGGTAGGCGAGTGGGGAATCGCCATGAATTTGGCCGTAGCAGGCCGCCTAGCAGCGCTGCGGTACGGACTCTCCAATCCACCACCGAACCAGATCGGCTCGGCGGAAGTGATCTTTGTCTCCGGAAGAGGACGCCTATCGATCTTGCCAATCGGCGAAAGGAGAGGCCGGGTACGATTCCATAGAACACGGTGCGATCGCTCCGCAGCCTGCCTCCGCCGATTCTCGAAGCCCATGGTATCCTTGTACAGGATGTTTATGCTGCTGCCTCCGCCTATCAGACTCGCGAGAAACGGGCGCCCGCTTGTCGCTGGCTAAAGTCGCCCGAGAACCAATGCGAAGAGCCCGACTCATCATCACCGGTGATCCGCCCGACCCACCGATAGGCTTTGACCAAAGGCATGAACTCGGGCTTCGCCGCCACTACGCTGACTTCGCTGTTGTTGGCGCCGCGCCGATCATCTGCCAGATCGGTGAACACTACGTAGGCTCTGCGTGTTCTTCTCGAACTCGCGTTTGGACCGCGCCGATCGCCGCCGCCGCCGCTGTGGAGGCGGCGGAGGCGGCGGCGGCCCCGCAGGGCGCGGAGGGGCGAGGCCGCCTCCCTTGGCGATCCCGACAAACCAAAGGCACTTTCGGTGGTATGGTTTGACGGCTTCGCTACCGGCCGCGTGAAACTTGCAAGGACCATCCAGAGTCTGCTCATAAGAGAAAGCCGCAACCAGCTTGACTTGCCGCCTCTTCGCCGCTGGCCGAGGCTGCCCTCCGCTGCTGATCTTCTATTGTTAGCGACCGCCGATCGCTGGTAGTCGGCTGGGGGCTTTGGCGCTTGTTGTCGCTTCCGTTGTCGGCGCCACCGGCGCTCCACCGCGCCCCGGGAGCCCGGGGGTCACCTTGCCACCGCGATTGACTTGGATCTCCGCTTTCATAGAGGAGTCGGTCAGATGCATTTGTTCCGCTATGATTAGCAGCTCGTCGAGGGTTTCGGCTCGCTGCAGCAGGAGCTTGTGCTTGAGGAGGGTACCCTCTCGCACCCGGCCAAGGGTACTCAATGGCCTGCACTCGCACGCCGCAAGAGTTTCGAGCTCGCCCCTGGCGTGAGATAATCGCGCCGATTCTTCGGGCCTTGTACGCACAAGGAGAGCCGGCGCTGCTTGGGAGGTCGCTTGTACGCGCGAATGAAGGCTTCAGTGAAGTCGACCCAACCGTTGATGCTGCGGGCTTCGTGCTGTTCAGCCATGTCCGGTCGTGCCTCGAGCATGAGGGGAACATACTTGAGGGCGATTTCGCTTGTCCGCCGCTGGCGGCGCCGACGGCCGGGAGTAGTCTATCACCAATCCTCCGCTTCACGGAGCCGGTGTACTTGGGCGATCTCGAGGGAGCGGAACCTTTGGGGAAGGGCTCGCTCGATGCGGGCCCAAGCAAGGCGGACCCAGCTCGCCTTCTTCTTCTAACGCCAGGATCCGTGGAGTCGGTCGATCCGGTATGGCATCGTTTTCCGACTCTCTCGCACATCAAGGCGATCTCCGAGAGTCGGATGCTCAACAGCGGCGGAGAGACTCGCCGCTTCTTCGGGCGGGGAGGCAGATAATCATCTCGCCGCCCACCGCCTCGACGTGCCATCTTGGTTGCGCCAATGGAGATGCGAAGTCCGCCAGGCTCGCAGCCGCCTCTTCTTTCCTTCCGCTGAACTCCGCCAGCCGGGCGTCCGGGAGGTCGCGCTTTGATCTCGGCGAGGGGTAAGTCGTTATTCTCGCTGCTCGCCGCTGCACAAGCCGCCGCCGCTGCTTTATGCGTGAGCAACCGCTGCCGAGGAGCTGTTGAACTCGCCCGCCATCACACGACGCTTCACCGCCGAGGTTTTCAGTTTCTTCGTCGCCGCTTGGGCGCGCGATGTTCTCCGCAGGTGGCGACACGGGCGCCGCTTCAACAGATCGGCGATGGCTGCCAGCCTTCGACCACGCCGAGACGGCTCGCCCAGCCGAGCCGGCGAGCCGCCTACAGCGCGTCCATCTCAAGCTGATATGCTTCGACAAGCCGCCTCATGCTTGCCAACTTTGGCGCTTCAATGAGCTGAAGGCGGCGCTTCCGAAGATCTATGTCCGCTGCCCTTCGGGAGGGGCGCGACAGGTCTCGCAGGCCGCAGCAGCGGTCTCGGCGCTTCGCCGGAGTGCTCGCCGTGACCGGCGACGCAGCACCTCCGCGGACGGCGCTCCGCCGCTTCTCCTCGCACGGAAGCGTTTCATCGTGACACCACTACGCTGGGGGGAAGGTATCGTTTACACGCGCCGAGTCGACCAGATCGCTCGGAGGAGCCTACGGACTCCATGTTCACAGCGGGCCCACCGCGATTTGAAGTTGGTCGAGGAGGCCCGCCAGAAGGTTCTCGGGCCACCCACGCCGCGCCGCACGGGTTCGCTTGGAGAGGCGCACTCGCCGATGAGTTCGGCGAGGCCGCAGCAGCAGCGCGGTTTTGGCTGGGCAGCTGGCCGATGCAGACCCATCCGGCGAAGCCGAGCTGGCTGCGCCGCCAGGAGGAAGAGGGTTCCCGCCCGCAACAGATCTCCGGACGACGGTGCACCTCGCCCCACGGTGGGCGCCAAATGTCGGGGTTGCGCGACATATGCCAACGGGTGGCTTATCATGGTGGGGGCGAGTAGAACGTCAGCCGGTGCTCGAAACGGATGAGGCGAAGACATGCACGCCGCCAATCTTACCCAGCTTCGGGCTCTTCGAGGAGATAACACCCCATCGCTGCTCGCTGGGTCTCCGTGATGATCACTATGGGGTGATAGTACAATGGTGCTCCTCGAGCTGTGTGGAGGCGTGAAGAAGCAAGGCTAGCTTCTTCCTCTTGTTGTATGTCTAAAACCTATCCAAGGCCCCTACCTTTTGCATGGGCACCCTGGGTTTAGATAGGCCTCCGGGGTATAATGGTAATCCGATCGGGCGTGGCCCCTGGCCGTCAGCCTCTCTCTGCCGCTTTCCCCGCTGCCTCGGGCCCGCTGACCATGGGCCTCATGGATGTGCAGTGGCACTGCGTGCAGCGCCCCGATGACGCAGGCTCGGTCATGGGTCGTGGGAACAAGCAGCCGCTCTGTCAGTGATCACCGCCGCCACTTCCGTCCAATCTGGTTTATGGCTTAGGGGCCCTCGCCGAGAGGCGGCCGACTGGGAGGCCGACTCAGAGGGCCGCCTTCGACTCTCCGCCATCTTCTTCTATCTCACCGACGGGGGCCCGCGATCTCCCGTCAGACAGCCATTGTCAGGCATGCCCTTGTGCACTTTGGTCGAGGCAAGGGAGGCATGGCAACAGCTGCCGCTACCACCGAGATCTCTCGCGACGCTGCTCACTGTGAGCCATGCCTTCCTCCCGCGGGTCTGAGGACAGCCACGATGGGGCTGTACCCCGTGATCGGTTCACGAAGGTCGCGGCCGACTCATAGTCGGCCCTTGAGGGGTCGCAGTTCGAGTCGGCTCGTCCCAAAGTCGCCATCTTGAAGGCTCGCCTCGGTCGCCACTGGGACTCGCCTTGTCAAGGTCGCCACCGGGACTCGCCTTCGGGGTCGCTGGCTGGGACTCGCCTTCGGTCGCTCACTGGGTCTCAGCCTTCTCAAGGTCGCCACCGACTCGCCTCTTGAAGGTCGCCACCGAATCGGCCGAGGGCGCGACCTGCCCCGATGTCTCGAAGATCTCGGTCCCGGGTCAGCCTACCCATGGCCCATTACTCCGACACTATCGCCGCTTGGTACCACGCCCGCGGTCAAGCTCGACGAGGCGCTGGGGAGCTGCGGTCACGGCCAAGAACCAGGCCACCGCCGTGTTGACGGTCGCCGAGGGGTTCCCAGGGCGGGCCCCTTGCCCTTGTGATGTGGCGATGAGGAGGTCGGTGATCCGTGGAGGACGAACCACCGCGGAGGACGAGCCACCGGATGTGCCTCCGCCGCGGCCGATGGTGAGGGCGGATGCTCGACGACGCGCTTCCCGCCGGTGAAACCGATTCTCCTCGAGGAGCAGGCGCGAATGAGCGTGTAAACGTAACATGGGGAAGGGCTGCTGCATGGGAAGGAGGTAGCCATGACGGGAAGTGCCGCTCAGTCGCGCGAATCGCAGCGTGAGAGAGCGGTCCATGACCGGCTCGCCCACGCCGCCATGGCATTGGCCAGTTGTTGGAGGCGGCGGCAGATAATACCACTCATGTCCCTTGCACTGTCAAGGGAAACTCCGCCGATGTGGATGAAAGCGTCAAGGCAAGAAACAAGGAGGAAGACCTCTAGCTAGGTCCAGAGTTGGTATGCCGTGCCTCCTAAGCATCGAATCACGCCGAGAGTTCATCGATATGGTGGCATAGATCCAAAGAACGATCGTGATGTCATCGTTTTGCCAAACCAGATCCTCATGGAGTGGGTCGGCCTCTTCGAGCACATGCTCCTCAACGTGGTACTTGCAGAGGACGAACCAGAAGAGATGGCGCCATTTCGAATAGTTGTGTCGTCCAGGCTCAGCTTGAAGGGAATGAGAGACCCGATGTTAATATGATGCATCGAAGGAGCGGGTATCGCGGGCACCTGGATGGGAGGAGGTGCAATGGCGAGGGCATCGGCGTGGGGCGCACGGGCGCAGAGAGGGGCACCGCTGAGGGCACCAGTATGTGGAGAATCTGGGCGCTGGGGAGGCAGCACCGGCGTGAGGCGCAGGAGGCGGCGCAGGTTGGCGCTGGCAGCCAGCTCAGCCGGCTAGGGGCTGGGGGCACAGAGAGAGGATGAAGGGTGCGCCGGCGCCCCAAGGAGCGATCAAGGCGGAGCAGATGCCGGAAGCTCATGGCGGGAGCATGGACAGGAACGAGCGACGTCTGATACCAAGTTAGATGGGTGAACTATGTCTACATTCATTCATCATACATAGAGTGTTTAAATGCATGCGGAGGTACACCCGATAAGATCAGTTACAACAATATCGTGAGAGAAGGAGAGTATCACGACGTGATGGAGTCGCATGCCGCATGCACGCATGGGCGTTGTTCCTCCTGAGCGATCCGTGTGCGTGGGTGCCATCCCTCTCGAGCGCCCTGGGCGAGGCCATTGTCCTCCTGACAAACGAGGCCCAGTGGCAGAGTGGAAGCATGTATCATATGTATCTGTTGTAGTCCTTTCCTAGTTTACAGGATCTCAACCAACTTTCCGCGATGCTGGCCTGCATACCTATAGTCACGGCAGACGTGGGACCTCTGTGTATATGCAACATGTACCTCTCGCATCAACAGAACAGCAGTGCACGGAGGCAATCTTCTCTCTAACTTGGTATCAGTCGCCATGGCCTTCGAGGACATCTTCGTGAGCACCCCACCTCCGCCCCTCCGCAGCCCGCTGCACCGCCACACCTAGCATGCTTTGCAAGATCGCACCATCCCCTTCCAAAGGCCTGCACCTAAATCCAATTTGGAGTTGGCCTCTATGGGTTTTTCATGATAATATTATATATTCCAACATAAACAAAGACTAAAATTACATGAAGTGGCCCTTCCAGAGGCAAACAAGGGCTAGACGCCATGGGGCTTGCTGAAAAGGCTCAAATCGCACGAGGAAGTGTTGGAACCACCTCCGATGCATGGGTCCTAATATGGGTATCCTGCATTGTGTAATAAGGCAAATGGCAGCTCTTTCATAAACCAACCTTCTCAAGGAGGTTTAAATATTCAGTGTGGTCATCCTCCTTCCGTGCCCCAACCTAATGCTTGCTAGGATTTGATCTCTTTGTGTTTTCATGATCCAACGATGTATTCCAACATAAAAGAGACTAAAAGTCACATGGAGTAGTCCCATCCCAAGAAATGCTACATCTGGATATCAGGGTACCCAAAGGAGAGGGTGGCAGATCAAATTGTATGGGGTAGTATCGAAATCACTCATTTGCATGGGGTCCTAATATGGGTATCCAAGGGTTTTGCAATGAGGAAAAAGTACCATGCAAAACATTAAACTGGCACCTCCTTCACAAGCCAGACCTTCTAGCGGCAAGATCCAGGGCTTCAATGTGCACTTCCAACTTTCTGATGCTCCCAATACAATTTATGGTAGGAGTTAGCCTCTATTTGGGTTTATCCTAATCCTATGACATATTTCAGTATGACGAAAGACTAACAGTCACATCGAGTGGCCTCTTCCAGCTAAAACCTATGGCTAGACGCCATAGGGCCTGCCAGAGAGTGGAGCATATGAAATCACATGAGGAAGTGTTGGAGTCACTTCCACTTTTGCATCGGATCCTAATATGTGCATCCATTGTTTATGAATGAGTAAAAAGTCAATACCAAACTTTGCAAAGGGCATGTCCTTCACAAACTGCATAATCCATAGGAAGATTTCGTGATTTACTATGAACCTTCCATCTTCGCTCACCCACCCCAACACGTGCTATGGTTGGCTCTGCTTATAGTTTTCTTGGTCTTATATCATATTTTAGCACAAACAAGTACTAAAAGTCACATGTAGTGGATCCTTCGTAAGAAAAGATTGGGCTAGACAATCAGGGGCCTGGCTGGAGAGTGTGGCATATGAAATCATGGGAGGAAGTGTCAAGCATTATTCCTTCTCGCATGGGGTCATAATATGGGTATCCAAATTGTTTTGCAATGATGGAAAATTTAATACACAACTTTGAAGTGGCACCCACTTCACAAATCGGACCGCCGCTTGAAGATCCAAGGCTTCAAGCAGCACCTCCCCATCTACATAAGGTCCTATGAAAAGGAGCAAAGAAACTAAAATAATTAGAATGAAATGAAACATCAATTTAAAGAAAAAATATGGAACAAGAGAAAAACAAGTAATGGTCTTTACTAAGTTCTATTTGTCACGCCTCGAAAGGTTGTCTCTGCCGACATCCCTGCGTTCGCACTAGCCATCGTGGGGGGGACTTAGCAAAATAACCCACTTGCCACACACGCCTTTCTCTTTACCTCTAAATTTATAACCTACCCTGCCTTGGCACATCCCGCCCACACCTATATCACACCTCTTCCCAGCTCCGCCTCCATCGTGGCCCAGATCCGGACGTCGCCATTTCTAGCCCACCCCATCGCACCTCTCCTTGCTGGTCACCGCTCAACTGTGATTGCATTTTGCCCGAGACTGGCGTGGCTCGCCTCCTTCCTCACCTTGTCCCCATTCGCTTTACCTCTATGGCCCAACAACACCGCTGTTGATGCCACTGCCTTTAGTTTGCCATCAGCCTGCTTCCCCATCCTGTTTCACCATCGCCGCCGAGGCCCCGCGACTCCATGCGCCTCCCCGAGCTTGCTTCCTAAGACCGAGTTCACGACGCGACCTCCAGTTTTTTCAAAAAAAATTGTGTGTGGTTTGTGTGAGTGTTTGTGTTGTTGGTGTGTGTGGATGTGAGTGTTTGTGTGATGGTGTGTGTGAGTGTGTGTGTGTGTGTGTGTGAGAGAGAGAGAGAGAGAGAGAGAGAGAGAGAGAGAGAGATTGGTGTTAATGGAGATATCTACATCAACTTACTAAAATTGATGTGGAACCACGCCCGACGACAAGTGGTACATCGCGATGCATGTGGTCAGGAGTCGCACAAATAACAATTATTGTTCGGCATTTGATGTCAATTCAGATATCTACATCAACTTACCAAAATTGGATGATGTTGAGAAGCTATGCAAGAAGAAATATGATATTTTTTTTCTTGAAGTACGTGAGTTTCCAGCGAGTGGAGGCGGTAATGCAGTTGCCAGAGAGTGAGGATGTTGCAATTACAACGTATATCACTCTACTTGACGATTTGAGTGATGATGATGAGGATGGTGATGAGGTGACCTCCCCATTAAAGAGATCAAGGCAAGAGTAGTCATTGTTTATTTCTATTAATAATTCTGGTGCTACTAAAATCACCGACATCCCGTTAGTGATGTGTGTTATCAGTATCTTTCTCGTGGAATTTTTCGATAAAGGACATTTCATTGAATAGATATATCGAGGTGATACAATCATATCGAAGAAAGTCTGCCTTCAGATAGCTAGATGCACACGCCAAAAAGTCCAGAGCACCCTAAAATAAAATAATTTGATACAATGCCAAGCAATAAATCGTGTCCAGCCTAAGGAGCGGTAGATCATATCCTTAAATCACACCACCATCCATGGGGTAGAAAGCCTCCTCGTCAGACGCCCCAGCCGAGTAGACGCCATCATAAAATTTCCCCGCCTTCCGCTTCGCAGATAGACCAAGCACGGAGCCGTCGTGGTACAAACATGAATAACCTGCATAGGAGACGAGACACATTTATTGTTAAAACCACATCATTCTTGGTAAGCCACATTGCCCAGCATAAGGCCGCCGCCCCACAAGAATATGGGCAGTTGCTTAACATATTCCGCACTACATGATGGGTATAAATTGGGTTACTTGGACTATAGCCCAAACTGCCCGAGCTAACTTGCACTAAAAAAATAAGTGTTTGATAGACTCATTATGTTGGCAAAAGACACATGTCTTGGAACCATGCCAGCTTCGCTGCGCAGATTATCTCTAGTTAGGATGACTCTTTTTAAGAAACCAGAGGAAAATCTTCACTCTTAGCGAATTTTTAGCTTCCACAATTTCCCGTTATCCACAAGAACATCACAATGAACCATTGCATTATACATGGATTCGATCAAAATTTGCCATTCGATGCAAGTTCCATCGAAAAGTGTCCGCTCATTCGACAGCTTGAATGTCCTCCGTGCAAGTGAGTAATTCATTCCATGCCGTCGATTTAGTGCCCAAAAGATCCTCACGGAAAGAAATATCGGGTTTTCCTGTCCTAATACTTGTTTGATCGTGACAAATTTATGTCCGACGATCCGGACAAGCTCGGATATTGCACCATTAGTGGAGTGTTCCCAGCCGTATCTTCCCGTAAACTAACCCGAGCACCGCCCCTAACCAAGAAGGTCCCAAATTGGAAGAAGAATTCCTTGGCCTACATGACACCACTCCAAAAATGTGAATCCTCGGTTTCAAATGAATTTGAGAAATGGCATTGATCCCACATACTTGTTATGTAATGATTTCCTGCCATACTCCATTCTCAAGGAGTAGTTTATAGACCCACTTGCTGAGAAGAGCGATATTATTAATCTCAAGGTCTTGGATTCCTGTGCCCCTTGTCTTTTAGGTCTGCATAATACGCTCCACCTAGCCAGTCTATATTTCTTGGTTTCATATCACACTGCCAAAAAATCTAGATCTAAAGTAATCTAGCCAGAGAACCCCATTCGGCAGGTGGAAGAATGACAACATGCATAAAACCATATCTTAGGACAGAATTGATCAAGATCAATCGCCTCCATAAGACAAGAGTTTGGCCTTCCAACCTGCTAAACGCTTCTCAAGTCTCTTCCACATGCTTCCACTCAGCGATAGTTAAACGCCGATAGTGTATGGGGATACCCAGATACCTTATCGGAAATTGCCCGAAATGGCATCCAAAAATGTCGGCATACTCTAAAAGCGGATTCTCGCAGCCTCTCCAAAGCAAAAAGTTCACTTTATGAAAATTAATTTTGAGACCGAAAGTTCCTCAAAGGCACATAAGAGCAGCTTGAGATTTCTTGCTTTATCTAGATCATGATCCATAAATAGAATCGTGTCATCTGATATTGTAGAATGGATAAACCGTATTCTACCGGTGTGGAATGACCCCGCTAATTTGACCATCCAGCTTGGCCCGCCCACAAGGGTAGGCAGCATGTCGGCCACAATGTTAAACAGAATAGAGATGCGGGTCGCTTTGACGAAGCCCCTTCCTTGTCTCGAAAATAGTTGCCAACTTCGTCATTAACTTTTATGGCCACACTACCGCTAGAGACAAAGCTCTCTACCCAGCGACACCACTTTTGTGAAAACCCTTTCATGCGTAAGGTTTGCAACAGGAAGGGCCACTTAACTTTGTCGTAGGCTTTCTCAAAATCAATTTTAAGAATGACACCGTCCATTTTTTTCCGGTGCAGTTCATGTACAGTTTCGCAGTGACTACCACTCCATCTAAAATGTTGCGACCTTGCATAAATGTTGTTTGTGTGGGTTTTACGACATGGTCAGCTACACCGTTCAACCGATTAGCCGCTACCATCGTAAAAATTTTAAAACTTACATTGAGAAGGCAAACCAGTCGATATTGTTGAATACGACTAGCCTCCTTAATCGTGAGGCGAGGATAATTTCCCCAAAGTTTAAACGAGAAATATCAAGGTCCTCGGAATGCGTTGGTTGAACAATTGAACCATGTCCGCTTTAATGATGTCCCAAAAGCATTTTTAGAACTCGGAAAGCCATCCCGTCCGGCGCTTTGTTGTGTTCCATCTGAAACACAGCTGTTCGAATTTCCTCCTCGTAAAACGGAGAGGTTAGGAACTCGTTTTCCGCTCGTAACTTGAGTGATGTCATGAGTAACGGATTCGCTTAGATGAAAATTAGTCTCGGCTGAAGGCCCAAAAAGGTCTTTGTAAAACTTAGTGATAAAATTTCTAAGTGGTACGCCCTCTCCTGCTCAGCCTTCCTCCCGTCACGGGCTAATATACGCTTATTTCTATGTCTCGCCATTGGCTAGCATCTGAAAGTATTTCAGATTATCATCACCTTGCACTAACGAATCAGCCTTGCTATGTTGGTACCATTTAATCTCTTCTTCACGTAGTAGGCGGCAATCTGCTCGTTAAGATTGCTTGTTTGCTCGATCTCAACAGCGCATGCAGGCCCCACCTCCGCTATTTTATCAAGGGAATCAATTAGGTAGACAAACATAGTTTTTCTTTTTGTAAATTCTAGTAGTATGCTTGGCCCATCCTCGAAGGAATCGACTCAATGCGCTGGATTCGATTATTCCATCTTTGGATGGGTGTGTTATCATGGGCTGGCGTGCTCCACACTTTCTTAACTAGCTCCTAAATCTCTCTAGTGAGCCATCCAAGTTCAAATTTAAAGTCGTGGCAATTAGAATTCAGGATTGGTCGACTAAAATCGTTAGCAACGGAGCGTGATCCGATAAGGCCTCAATTCTTTCAAGTGCCCGAACCGATGTTAGGGATATTTGTACTCCCAACAAGGTAACTAGCACCCGGTCGAAGTTTTTCAAAGGTTGGCACCGAACGGTTGTCGCCCAGTATACTAACGACCAGACATCGTGATCTCCCTCAGATCGAGGCTGTCAATAACAACATTAAAGAGGAAAGGCCACCTAGTGTCAAACCGATCGTTGTTTTTTTCCTGCTGATATCGAACGATATTAAAATCCCCCCCGATTAACATGGGATGAGGATTGTTTCGACATGTATTAACCAGCTCTTTTAGAAATGCAGACTTAAACTCCTCTTGAGCGGCCCAAATACAGCCACAAGACTCCAGATGATGTTGTCGGACTTATTTCGAAGGTGGAATTTAATATGATGCTCCCCCTTTATCGTGGACAATGGTTGCAAGTATGTAGAGTTAATACCTAGCAATATTCCCCCGGACCTCCCAGTTGGCGGTAAGACATGCCATTCGTAATCAAAACCACATGAAAAGTGGTCCAAATCACGTGTTGGAAAATCACGCCATCCCGATTCAGTGATAGCCACAAAGTCCAACGAATGATCCTTACACAATCGGCAATGTATTTGTGTTTAGCCAAGTCACCAAGACCTCTGCTATTCCGTAACATGCCTCTCATGATGAACCAACTTTATGTTTAGAGACATTTAGTTTCTTAGAAGAGCGCCTCTTTCTTTGCTGAGTTAGACTTATTCTCATGCGACCGACGCGACAAGCTCGTAAAGCGAGTGTCGCATACAAGATCATCAAGGTCTACTTCAGTCGTGTCTTTAACCAGATGGGAGAGAAGCTTGCCTTCATGATTGGCATCGGCCCCGCCCTCCTCCTCCTCGACACGAGAGGGTCAACAAAGCTCAAGACTTGGGAGTAACTGTAGTCGGTCGAACTCCACTTGTTTTAGAGACTTGACCGAAAAATCTATCTCGCTCGTGACACGCCCTAGTGACACCCCAAGTCTAGTGATATTTGAAGATACTTTGATTTGTCAAAAGACATAAAAGATTTATGGAGAGGAAGTACCTTCAAAGTCGAGGTTGCAGTGCAGCAGCCCCACGATAGCCTTCACCATAGAATCTCTCGCCGGTGGCTGCTGATCCATCAGTCCCGACAAGATGACGCCGCACGCCAAGCGATTTAAGGAGTAACAATGGCTCGAGCCCGCCTCACCAACTCCAAAGGCAGTAGACGGATCAGGTGATGAAGTAGACTGCCAGGGCTGCACCTCGCCTTCCACCTCGGCGATCGCCTCAGCCGCCAAAGCTCCACCTGGCGAAGAGGGCGCGGAGGTCAAAGCTCTCAGTGACGCCATCGCCGACTCATGGTCCGCCCTAACCGTCGGGGAAAAGATCACACCTCGACGGGAAGGAGACCGAGTGCCGGACGTCGGAGATGATAGGGAGTCGTCCGCATTGTCCTCCAATGACGCAAACCCATCCAGCAGGGGTGGCGCTAGGGCACGGCCGTCGCCACGATGCTGCGTCACAGGAGTAGATGGCAGCAGAGGAGCAAGTTCCACTTGATGAACTGGTGTCTCAATGATCCGCTGCGCCAAACCAGAAGTGGCTGGAGGTAGCGTGCCCAATGAAGATGGCCCCTGTATAGTCGGTGAGGCATCCATGGTTGGTGCACGACAATGCGGGTTCAGCGGTGTAACAGTGATGATTTTCGTTGGCGACGCAGTCCGGCTCGAAGTAGATGTTGATGCGGCAAGCTGCATGGGCACCACTCCTCCCGAGGTGGGAGTAATCTTCTAGGCATTGGATGACGGCGATGCTTTTGACCTCTTGCTTGGATCATTAGACCTAATAGTTTCCTCTCTGTCCTGCCACTTGTCATCCTTAGGATCATCTCCATGCTCCCAGACACGCGACACGAAATCAGCATCGACATGGAAGTCTGAGTTTTCCAAATTGTACCGAAACTCATACCCCTTGCCTTGAACGACCACATCCGACGAGAGAGAATTAATTGTGCTTGTCTTGAAAGCATCGAGGTTTAGCACAGCCACTTGTATGCAAACAATACCTCGGCGATGCAAGCAGAGAAGATCCACATCCATAGTTGCGCCCATTAATCGAGCCAACCGCCCACAGTGCCCAAAAATGGCGGAGCGCTGTGAGGGACCCCTGCACATGCACCCAAATAGATATTAACTCAAAGCAGTGTGGTATCTCCTCGATCGCCAAGCCTTGAACTCCAAAGTGACATTGTGAGATTTGATAAAATCAGAACCTCTGTGACTCGCAGGCAACATCCTCACTTGGGAATGACATGAGAAAGGCATTCGACCATGAGGTATGGCCTCCCAAGTCCACACTTGCTGGCACTAGGCAACCTTGGCAACCTCTCGCCTCCACAATATCGAAGTGATAGAGCCACCGGAGATTGTGACTAGCACTGTTAGAGACTTGAGGTGCTAGATCCACCCTACGCATATTCTCGTGCATCCGAAAAAGCCATGTTCTCGCACCATATCCATAGAGCATCGCCACCGCTTCGCATCTTGAGAGAAGGGCACCGACGCGTGGGTCATCGGATGATTTGACTTATTACATATAAAACAAAATTGTTGTGTCACACAATCCTCGTGAGTATGCCCCGCAGATTGACATTTAGTGCACCACACCTTTTAGCCGATGTTGTAACTCCAGCAATCATGGAAGATTGAGGCAAGGTTGTTGTATTGCTCGCATAAGAACCATCCGCCGCCCCCGCGGCAAGTTTGGCGTGGAAGCAAAGACAAAAGCCACACTGCAGCCTTTGCAATCGATATAGGGACAAAAGGGTTCGGAGTAGACGACGCTGCTCCCTGCTGGTACTTAGGATGGCCACCCTTGCTGCCCTTCTCTTTGCGAGGACGAGCCGCAACAGTGGGACTGGATGTAGCACTCTTGACTGCCGGCGCAACATTAAACGCGGCGACCGGTTGCATGCCGGCAGGAGCACCAAGCTGCTGCCCTTGATTACTCACCTGTTGAAAAACAGGCACTGCGAGCTGCTGATGTTGCTGCACAAGGCCACCCGGAGGTTGAAGCATATATGACTGCTGTGGGTTGCCGATGAATTGCTGCCAGAACGGCATCTGATATACATGTTGTTGATGCATTGGATGCTGATAGACGACCTGCTGCTGCACCGATGCCAAGGATCCCGCCGGTGCGTTTGGTTGCGCTGGCTGGACCGATAGATAGACCCCCTGGGTGAAACCCGGCCCTTCGAAGGGCTGATCGGACGCCGCACGGGTCCGTGGAGGAGGGCGGGCATGGTGGCCGGAGTTCAACCGGCGGCGCGACCGGATCGCTTCGCCATAGCAGGGGAGCGGACGATGGCCGCAAAGGAGCGAAAGAAGTTAGGTTTCGCAGCGCTCCCGGTCCGATTCCACAAGTTCCCAAGCCAACGGTGCAGATTGACTATCCGAAGTGGACGCCTATGATTTGTCATGTCCTCATCCTGGTGTGGTCCCGCCATGAACTCCGGATCAGGAACGGTACTGCACGACGAGGCCCCTGCACCGCATCGGAGGAGTGAACGCCGGCGTAACAGTTTCTCCGCTTCTGCATTGTCTTCGACGCCGCAGCATGCGGTAGCGATCACCGAAGGTCCGGAGAGGTGAATTTCTAGGCGGAGGGATCAGCCCAATCCACGGCTTGACGAGCGATCGAGACCGGCCGGCACTCGACGACGCCACCGATCCGCCGCCGGCAGCATAGGTGAAAACTACGCCCACCCGCTTTGACTTTGCCGCCCATCTCGAAGTTCAAACCCGGCGCGCCTCGCACCGTAAGAGTTGGAGTTCACCAGCGACAGCTTGGGGTGCAGATCTCCACCGCCCCGACCTGCACATATGACAAAACTCACTGTCTGCCGAGACGACGTCTCCCAAACCTCGACGCCGCATCGGGTAGCCGATATCCGCAAAGAATTCGTTGCCAACCTCGCCGGTCTTTCTCCGATGTATCGTGGTAGGGGCGCTGAAGAATCCACAACGCGGTTTATCCTCCTCTTGTGGCGCCACGTCCGCATTGGTCGCCTCTGCACACGAGAATCTAGATCCTAACTCGCCGACGCCGCCGGCATCAACCTGGCGCTAGTGTCAAAGCGGAGCCTTGAGGCGATCCGCATTCTGGGGTCGACGCTGTAGTAACATGTACCTCTCAGATCAACAAAGACAACAAAGGTGGAGGCAATCTTCTTTAACTTGGTATCACCGCCATGGCCTTCGACGACATCTTCGGTGAAGCTCCCCACCTCTCCGCCACGCAGCCCGCTTTGCACCTGCCACACCTAGCATGCTTTGCAAGACTACGACCTTCCCCTTCCAAAGGCCCTAGACATAAATCCAATTTGAGTTGGCCTCTATGGGTTTTTCATGATAATATTATATATTCCAACATAAACAAGGACTAAAATTACATGAAGTGGTCCCTTCCAGAGGCAAGCAAGGGCTAGACGCCATGGGGCTTGCCGAAAAAGGGAGCTCAAATCGCACGAGGAAGTGTTGGAACCACTCCTCCTTAGCATGGGTCCTAATACAGGTATCCTAGAATTGTGTAATAAGGAAACTGGCAGCTCCTTCACAAACCACACCATCTCGCGTGAAGGTTTAAGGATTCAGTGTGGTCATCCTTCCTTCCGGTGCCCCCAAACTAATGCCTGCTAGGATTTGACCTCTCTTTGTGTTTTTCTTGATCCGATGACGTATTCCAACATAATAAAGAATAAAAGTCACATGGAGTGATCCCGTCCCAAGAAATGCTACATCTTGATATCAGGGGACCCAAAGGAGAGGGTGGCAGATCAAATTGTATAGGGTAGTATTGAAATCACTCATTTTCATGGGGTCCTTATATGGGTATCCAAGAGTTCTGCAATGAGGAAAAAATTCCATGCAAAACATTAAACTGGCACCTCCTTCACGAGCCAGACCTTTGGGAAGATCCAGGGCTTCAATGTGCACCGGCCACTTTCTGATGCTCCCAACCCAACCACTGATACGAAGTTATCCTCTATCCGGGTTTGTCCTCGATCCTATGACATATTTCAATATGACGAAAGACTAACAAATACATCGAGTGGCCTCTTCCGCTAAAAGCTATGGCTAGACGCCATAGGGCCTACCCGAGAGTGGAGCATCCAAATCACATGAGGAAGTGTTGGAGCCACTTCTTTTGCGTGATCCTAATATGTATATCCATTGTTTGTGTAATGAGGAAAAGTCAATACCAAACTTTGCAGTGGCATGTCCTCCACAAACCTGACCATCCGTAGGAAGATTCAGTGATTTACTACTTAACCTTCCCCTTCGAAAGCACCCAAGCCAACACGTGCTACGGTTGGCTCATTTATAGTTTTCTTGGTCTTATAACATATTTTAGCACAAAGAAGCACTAAAAGACACATGTAGTGGATCCTTCAAGAAAAGTTTGGGCTAGACAATCGAGGGCCTATTGGAGAGAGTGGCGATCAAATCATGGGAGTAAGTGTCAAGCATTCTTCCTTTGCATGGGGTCATATTATGGGTATCCAAGTGTTTTGCAATGATGGAAAATTTAATATACAACTTTGAGGTGGCATCTACTTCACAAATCGGACCGCCTCGCAGGAAGATCCAAGGCTTCAAAGGCAGACCTCCCCCATCTACATAAGGTCCTAGGAAAAGGAGCAAAGAAACTAAAATAAGAGAAAGAAATGAAACATGAATTAAAAGAAAACATATGGAACAAGGAATAACAAAAATGGTCTTTCTAAGTTGTATTTGTCACGCCTCGAAAGGTTGTCTCTGCCGAGATCCCCGTGTCTCGCACTAGCCATCGTGGGCTTTCTCCTTCCCGCTAAATTTATAATCTATGCTGCCGTGGCACTCTCTCCTCACTGGTCACCGCTCAACTGTGATTATGCATTTTCCGCAGACTAGCGTGGCTCGCCCTCCTTCCTCACCTTGTCCCCATTCGCTTCTACCTCTATGGCCCAACAGCAACATTGTTGATGCCATCGCCTTTTTAGTTCGCCATCTGCCTGCTTCCCGCCCTATTTCCACTGCTGCCGCCGAGGTCCCGCGACTCCATGCGCCCCCGAGTATGCTTCCTAAGACCGAAGTTCACGACGCTGCCTCTGTAGTTTTTTCAAAAAAATTGTGTGGTTTGTGTGAGTGTTTGTCTTGTTGGTGTGTGTGTGGTGAGTGTTTGTGTGATGTGTGTGTGTAGTATGTGTGTGTGTGTGTGTGTGTGTGTGTGTGTGTGTGTGTGAGAGAGAGAGAGAGAGAGATTGGCATGCATATGTGTTAAAACTATATATAAATGAGATTAATATACATGAACATGACAAAAATATAGATACATTGAAGGCGTATCAATATCTCACCATGGTTCCACATGTCGCAACTCCCGCAAGCTGGCATCAATCATATGTGGTTATCGTCCACACACCCTCCATTGGTCTACGCGCCTGTGGTGCAAACAAGAAACCAATAATTTTTGGTGTCATGGTGGGCATGTGAAATGAAGTTTTTCCTCCAAGATGCGGAGAAGTCCGACATGTGACAGGTGTAGTGGCCTATATCGATAGGGAGGAAGGGTGGTGGAAGTCGCTAACATGCATGGGAATGGTGAATGTTGGAGTTAGCAAAATGGCCACATATTTGAGTACTAGTCGAGGCTGTAGCAACATCATGATGTTGTGCCTATGTGAGATGTGGTTGACAGCTTGTTCGATATGGGGGCGAATGTATTTCCTTAGGCGATATATTCACAATACAGTTGGTTATGGGTTTGTGACCCATATCTCATGGACCGGGGATCATAGAGGAACTTTTGGGGTCTTGGTTGTATGGCTCAAATATCTGCATTGGATTAGGTTCAAGGGTGTCGGCGGTGTGAGGACGACGACCGCCTTGTGCAACTTTTTATTCTTTGGGTATATCGGGATCCGTGCAAAGTTGCCTCAGTACGGAAGGGTGTCTTTGGCATGGTACGAAGACAATGGCTATTGGTCGTTCTTAAGAAACTGTCTTCTCCAAACAAGGAACGTTACTAGTTTGGCTTCTTTTGAGAGCAGGATTTTCCTTGGATGGTGGGAGTTTTAGTTGTTATGTGGGGTACATGGAAGTCATCATGACCGGTGTGTTAGAGGATCTCTGGCATACTCATGAAATGTAGACCAAAACTCATGTAGAGCACTAGCCCGGTTTGTTGATTAATTATCCGCAGGGCTAGCGGGTTCGTGTGCAATATTTGGCTTTATTAGGCAACATAGCCAGATAACGGTTTGCTGAGATGGTAGATGAACAATCGTAGTCGAACGAACCCTCACACTCGTAATCTATCGAGAAGAAGCATAATCATGGCATGATGCAAAATCGAGTATGATCTAGGTCCGGTTTAATATAATGAGTCATGTTACTACAAGATGCACCAACAACATACTACACATTAAGTGTTGCTCAATATGCAACAAGCTGCATATTGACGAACTTCACATTCAAGTATTTAGTTCACTCTCGCTATGTACATGACAAGATTAAGTTTTGTTAAACATGCAAGAGATGACATAGTTAAACTAACTATCCAGGCAAGTTTAAATGAGACCGAAAACAACACATAACATTTCAGGGAAATCCCCATATGTAATTTTCGGAATTGGTACTGTTCTTCCCTAAACAAAATTTTATTATTGTAAAAAATGCAAAGTAAGTGCACCATGCTATTCTACGCATTTTTCTTGTCAAGTTACATATATAATCTATTTAATTTGGAGCTGAGGATATTTGTTTATGAATAAATGATTTTAGCAAGAAATTTATGCATATTTAATAAAACAACATTTTGAAAAAGAAAATAACATGGATGTAGGTTGGAAATTATAGAACTACACAAAACCCTAAGCATTTAACATATATAGATCATTTTAGTCCGATGCATGGTTTATGAGCTATTAAATGCATGATCATGACATATTCAAGTTATGTGCAATGTTATGGAAATAGTGGCATAATATGATATGTAGCATTAGTCGCCATGGCGGAAAGAAAGGGGCGCCATGACAGGTAAAAAGGAAATTGTGCCACAGCAACGTTCCGGTTTCGATAACATTGAGATATCGACGCAAAAGAATAAGTGTGGGTGTGCATGGATCTGTCGTCCAAAGTGTCGATGGGGTGATCCCGGTTACCGAGTGTCCTATGTGTCGGTGGCATGGCAAATGAGGATCATGCACGTAACAGTTCGGACACGGAGCAAACATAGGGCGCATACAAAACATGCATTCGTCCACGGGCGCCGTCTTGGGTTAAACCTTCAAAGCGTGGACTAGTTTCAAGTGGATGTCCATCCACTTGAAACTAATCCGCGGTTCTTTCACCCAGTGATATAATAATATCATCATCATCATCATATCATTAACAACTTAGCATCATAATACATCATTGTCATATAACACCTCCTCAATATCATTGTTTTCATCATTAACATCACATAACACCTCCTCAAGATCATCATTATCAACTCTAACACATTACCACATAATAAACATATTGTACCTCATAGGACCTATCACATTCGATTAAGACCTGACTCTTTGTTTCAAATTTTCATGGTCTTCAAACCCATCCTCTCCAAGACATAGCTTTGCATGGCATGGGATAAGCTAGTCGAATTGTAAAATATGAAAATTAGACGCTGAAATAGTTGAAGTCATGCTTAATGGAGAAAAAACTATTGTCGCTGCTATGCATCGTATGAACATCGCAGGTCTCCTCGAGCTTAATGTCAAGCGCCGATCGTCGTCCAGCCGAACGAACCTCGTCGTGACATACCGATCGTCGTGGCACCAGCTACACTGGGGAGACCGCCGCCGTCCGAGTACGACATTTCCTACAATCATAATTCAAAGATTAAACTTGTACATATTCTAGCACAAGTCATGTCAGAATTACATCAAAATCCGCATGACCTTTGCTAAAAAAGGACATATCGAAGCGCCTGAAATTTGCCGAACGGAAATTAATCAACACTCGACAAAACATAGGCCACTCGGAGATGTAAACTGAACATGAATGGCCACTTGGGCAACCACATATCCTATTTGAGCAACAACACAAGATATACAAGGATATTTGGCTGGTCTCACCTCGATGTCGGAGGGGGTACGCCAAGGATCGGGATGACGGCGGGATGTCGGAGCGGTCGGTGACGGGACGACGGAGGTCACCGAAACCATATAAGTTATCACTAGCAACAAAACATGTTCAACTAGTTTTATTAATTCAACTAGTTCTTACTAAATATAAACTTACTATAAATAGAAAAAACTAGTTCTTTCTAAAAATAAAGTAGTTCAACTAGTTATATTAATTATCTTACTAAAAATAGATTAGTTCTGTTAATTCAACTAGTTTAACTAGTTTACTAATTTACTTACTAAACTAGTTCAACTACAACTAAAGTAGTTCAACTACCAAGACTACTACTAAAAATCTAGTACTAACTAAGCTAAATTAACATCTACTACTACTAAATTAACATCTAGTACTAGCTAACCCTAAATTAACATCTACTACTACTAAATCTAGTACTAACTAGTGGCAGGGGTGGGGGCGACGAGAGGTAGCTAGGGGCTGCAGGTCGAGGGCGGTGGGAGGAGGCTGCCATGGAGGAGGGAGGAGGGCGGCCACAGGAGGAGGGAGGAGGGCGGGCGGAGGAGGGAGGCGCGGCCGCAGGCGGAGGGGAGGATGTGCGAGGAGGATGGAGGAGGGACGGAAGGAGGGGAGAAACTCATGGAGGATCTAACGAAGGCGGCGGCGGGCATGCGATTTGACGACGACGGTTGACGCGGGCAGAGAGTGAGAGTGTGAGTGAGAAGGGCCGTCCTCCTGGGGGATATAGGGATAGCTGTAGCTGCTTGACAAAACGCTTACAGCTAACCTAAGTAGCAGTAGCGCTTACAAAGATAGTGCGCCATCGCTATAGCTAGCGGGGGCCAAGGTCATGGCAACTATAGCAGTAGCTCAGAGGCTACAAACGCCATCGCTACTTCCAAGTCAAGAGCGCTGCTTATAGACACGCTACCGCTGCTAAGTAGCAGAAGCGTGGTATTTTGAAGCGCTACCGCAGTAAGATTCTCGTATAGGCTTTTCCCTAGTAGTGACAGTTCATAAGGCGCCGCCTCAACGGATTTTGATGGTGCCCTATTTAACGTGAATGCGGCCGCCTCTAAAGCATAACCGCAAAATGATAGCGTAAATCAAGAAGAGACATCATAGATCACACCATATCTATTAAAGTACGACACGACGCTCGGATACACCATTTCGCTGTGGTGTTCCGGTGGCGGAGTTGCTAAAACTATTCCGCATTGTTTCAAATGTAAACCAAACTCAGAATCTCAAATATTCTCCTCGACGATCAAATCATAGAAATTTTATTTTCTTATTACGATGATTTTCCACTTCACTCTGAAATTCTTTGAACATTTCAAATGTTTCGACTTGTGCTTCATTAAGTAGATATACCCATATCTGCTCAAATCATCCGTGAAGGTGAGAAAATAATGATACCCGCCATGAGCTTCAATATTCATTGACCACATACATCAAGATGTATGATTTCCAATAAATCAGTTGCTCGCCCATAGTTCCGGAGAACGGCTTTTTAGTCATCTTGCCCATGAGGCACGGTTTGCAAGTACCAAGTGATTCATAATCAATGATTCCGTAAGTCCATCAAGATGGAGTTTCTTCATGCGCTTTTACACCGATATGACCTAAACGGCAGTGCCACAAATAAGTTGCACTATCATTATCAACTCTGCATCTTTTGGCTTCAACATTATGAATATGTGTATCACTTACTATCGAGATTCAATAAAATAGACCACTCTTCAAGGGTGCATGACCATAAAAGATATTACTCATATAAATAGAACAACCATTATTTTCTCGATTTAAATGAATAACCGCCTCGCATCAAACAAGATCCAGATATAATGTTCATGCTCAACGCTGCACCAAATAACAATTATTTAGGTCTAAAACTAATCCCGATGGTATGTAGAGGTAGCGTCGATCGCGATCACATCGACATTGGAATCATTTCCCACGCGCATCGTCACCTTGTCCTTAGCCAATCTTCGCTTAACCCGTAGTCCTTGTTTCGAGTTGTAAATATTAGCAACAGAACCAGTATCAAATACCGAGGTGCTACTGTGAGCATTAGTAAGGTACACATCAATAACATGTATATCACATACACCTTTGTTCACTTTGACATCCTTCTTATCTGCCAAATACTTGGGGCAGTTCCGCTTCCAAAGGTCCACCGCTTTGCAGAGAAGCACTCCGCCTCGTGCTTAGGTCCAGACTTGGTTTCTTCTCTTGAGCAACAACTTGTTTGCTGTTCCTTTTGAAGTTCCCTCTTCTTCCCTTTGCCCTTTTCTTGAAACTGTGGTCTTATTGACCATCAACACTTGATGCTCCTTCTTGATTTCTACCTCAAGCATTTAGCATTGCTAAGAGCTCGAGAATAGTCTTGTCCATCCCTTGCATATTATAGTTCATCACAAAGCTCTTGTAGCTTGGTGGCGTGATTGAAGAATTTGTCAATGACAAGATCATCAGAAGATTAACTCCCAGCTTGAATCAAGTGATTATTATACCCATATTTTGAGTATGTGTTCACCGATGTAATTATTCTCCTCCATCTTACAGCTATAGAACTTATTGGAGACTTCATATCTCTCAATCCGGCATTTGCTTGAAATATTAACTTCAACTCCTCGAACATCTCATATGCTCCATGACGCTCAAAACGTCGTTGAAGACCCGTTCCAAGTCAAAGCATGGCACATCGAACTATCGAGTAGTCATCAGCTTTGCTCGCCATACGCTCTAACGCCGCCATTGCATCTGCAGAGGCCTAGCACCCAGCGGTGCTTCCAGACGTAATTTTCCGGCAGCAATGAGGATAATCTCAAGTTACGGACCCAAATCCGTAATTGCTACCATCATCTTTCACCTTAGCTTTCAAGGAACAACGGCATTTGAGCCATCTATCTACAACAAACATAGAGCAAAATACTATCGTACTAAGTTCATGATAAATTTAAGTTCAATTAATTATATTACTTAAGAACTCCCACTTAGACGACATCTCTAGTCATCTAAGTGATCACGTGACCCAAATCAACTAAACCATGTCCGATCATCACGTGAGATGGTGTAGTTCCAATGGTGAACATCACTATGTTCATCATATCTACTATATGATTCACGCTCGACCTTTCGGTCTCCGTATTCCGAGGCCATATCTGTATATGCTAGGCTCGCCAAGTTTAACCCGAGTATTCTGCGGTGCAACTGTTTTGCACCCGCTGTATTTGAACGTAGAGCCTATCACACCCGATCATCATGTGGTGTCTCAAAGACGAAGAACTTTCACAACGGTGCATACTCGTGGAGAACACTTCTTGATAATTAGTGAGAGATCATCTTAAAATGCTACCGCAATCAAAGCAAGATAAGATGCATAAAGGATAAACATCACATGCGATCAATATAAGTGATATGATATGGCCATCATCATCTTGTGCTTGTGATCTCCATATCCGGCACCATCGTGATCACCATCGCCACCGGCGCCGACACCTTGATCTCCATCGTAGCATCGTTGTCGCCACGCCATCTATTGCTTTACGACTATCGCTACCGCTTAGTGATAAAGTAAAGCAATTACAGGGCGCTTGCATTTCATACAATAAAGCGACAACCATATGGCTCCTGCCATTGTCGATAACTTCGTTACAAAACATGATCATCTCATACAATAAAATATAGCATCACGCCCCGACCATATCACATCACAACATGCCCTGCAAAAACAAGTTAGACGCCCTCTACTTTGTTGTTGCAAATTTTACGGTTCGCCACGGGCTGAGCAAGAACCGTTTACCTACGATCAAAACCACAACGATAGTTCGTCAAGTTAGTGCTGTTTTAACCTTCGCAAGGACCGGCGAGCCATACTCGGTTCAACTAAAGTGAGAGAGACAGACACCCGCCAACACCTTTAAGTACGAAAGTGCACGAACGGTGAAACTAGTCTCGTAAGCGCATGCGTAATGTCGGTCCGGCCGCTTCATCTCACAATACCGCTGAATCAAAGTATGACATGCTGGTAAGCAAGATGACTTGTATCGCCTCAGAACTCACTTGTGTTCCACTGCATTTGATATCAACGCATAAAACGAGGCTCGATACCACCGCTGGGGAACGAGTAATTTCAAAAATCTCCCACGCACACGCAAGATCATGGTGATGTATAGCAACGAGAGGAGAGAGGTTGTCCACGCACTGTGAGACCGTGAAGCGGAAGCGCGAACAACGCTGTTGATGTAGTCGACGCTTCACGATCCGACCGATCCAAGCACCGAACGCACAGCACCTCCGAAGTTCAGCACATGTTCAGCTCGATGACGATCCCCGACCGATCCAGCAGGGTGTTGAGGATGAGTTCCACAAGATGACGGCTGCAGGATAATGATGATGTTCTACCGATGCAGGCTTCGCCTAAGCACCGCAACGATATGACCGAGGTGGAATATGGTGGAGGGGGCACCAGACACGGCTAAGGAATGACCACGAAGATCAACTTGTGTGTCATGGGTGCCCCCTGCCCCTGAGATATAAAGGAGGGAGGGGAGGTGCGGCTGGCCCTAGGGTGCAGCCGGAGGAGTCCCACTCCCACCGAGTAGGACTCCCTCTTGACTTTTTGGAGAAGGAAGGGGAAGGGGAAAGAGGAAAGGGGCGCCTCTTCCTTGTCCTATTCGGACTAGGGGTAGGGGCGCCTGCCTGCCCCCCGCCCTCCTCTTTCTCCCTTAGGGCCCATGTAGGCCCAATAACCCCCTGGGGTTCCAGAACTCTCGCATCCCTAAAAAATCCCGATTTCACCCGAACGATTCTCATATCCAAATATAGGCTTCCAATATATCAATCTTTATGTCTCGACCATTTCGAGACTCCTCGCCATGTCCGTGATCACATCCGGACTCAACAACCTTCGTACATCAAAACTTATAAACTCATAATAAAACTGTCATCGTAACGTTAAGCGCAAGGACCCTATGGGTTCAAGAACTATGTAGACATGACCTAGAAATGTTTCCGTCAATAACCAATAGCGGAACCTGATGCTCATATTGGCTCATACATATTCTACGAAGATCTTTATCACTAAACCGCATAACAACATACGTTGTTCCCTTTGTCATCGGTATAAACATTTGCCCGAGATTCGATCGCTTGTATCCAATACCTAGTTCAATCTCGCTACGTAAAGTCTCTTTACACATTATGTAATGCATCATTCCTGTAACTAACTCATTAGCTACATTACTTGCAAGGATTATAGTGATGTGCATTGCCAAGAGGGCCCAGAGATACCTCTCCGACAATCGGAGTGACAAAACCTAATCTCGAAATACGCCAACTCAACATGTACCTTTGGAAACACCAGAGAGCTCCTTTATAATCACCCAGTTACGCTAGACGCTTGGTAGCACACAAAGTGTTCCTCTGGTAAACGGGAGTTGCATAATCTCATAGTTATAGGAACTTTGTATAAGTCATGAAGAAATCAATAGCAACATACTAAACGATCAAGTGCTAAGCTAACGGAATGGGTCAAGTCAATCACATCATTCTCCTAATCATGTGATCCCGTTAATCAAATGACAACACATGTTTATGGTTAGGAAACATAACCATCTTTGATTAATGAGCTAGTCAAGTAGAGGCATACTAGTGACATTAAGTTTGTCTATGTATTCACACATGTATCATGTTTCCGGTTAAAACAATTATAGCATGAATAATAAACATTTATCATGATATGAGGAAATAAATAATAACTTTATTATTGCCTCTAGGGCATATTTCCTTCACTCACTTGTGTTCTACTCATGCATATAACAGCTACGCATAAAACCTGGCTCGGGTGCCACTGTTGGGGAACGTAGTAATTTCAAAAAAATTCTTACGCACACGCAAGATCATGGTGATGTATAGCAACGAGAGGGGAGAGTGTGTCCACATACCCTCGTGAGACCGAAGCGAAGCGCTAGCACAATGCGTTGATGTAGTCAGATGTCTTCATGGTCTGACCGATCGAAAGCAATCAAATTACGGCACCTCCGAAGTTCTTGCACACGCTCAGCTCGATGATGTCCCCCAGCATCCACCCAGCAGAATGTCAGGGAAGAGTTCTGTAAGCACGACGGCATGGTGACGGTCTTGATGTTCTACCATCGCAGGGCTTCGCCTAAGCACCATTACAATATTATCGAGGAGAACTATGATGGAGGGGGGCACCACACACGGCTAAGAGATCAAGAGATCGATTGTTGTGTCTATGGCATGCCCCCCTCCCCCGTGTATAAAGGAGTGGAGGAGGGCCGCCAAGAGGGTGTGCAAGACTTAGGGGGACTCCAACCCCACCGAGTAGGACTCCCCCTTCCTATTAGGAGGGGGAGATGGAAGGAAGAGGAGGGAGGGAAGAAGGAAGGGGGCGCCTCCCAATTCGGATTGGGCTTGGGGGTGCCCTCCTTGCTCCTTTCCCTCCTTTCCCTAAGGCCCAATAAGGCCCATATACCTCCCGGTGGTTCCAATAACCTCCTCGAGTCCGATATTGTCCCGATCTCACCCGAACCTTTCCGTGTCCAAATATAGTCGTCCAATATATCGATCTTTATGTCTCGATCATTTCGAGACTCCTCGCCATGTCTGTGATCACATCCGGACTAACAACCTTCGTACATCAAAACTCATAAACTCATAATAAAACCGCAACTAAACCTTAAGCGTAAGGAACCCACGGGTTCGAGAACTATGTAGACATGACCGAGACAAGTTTCCAATCAATAACCAATAGCGGAACCTGGATGCTCATATTGGCTCCTACATATTCTACGAAGATCATTATCGGTCAAACCGCATAACAACATACATTGTTCCCTTTGTCATCGGTATAGTTATTTGCCCGAGATTCGATCGCGGTATTCCAATACCTAGTTCAATCTCGCTACGCAAGTCTCTTTACTCGCTACGTAATGCATCATTCGCGACTAACTCATTAGCTACATTGCTTGCAAGGCTTATAGTGATGTGCATTACCGAGAGGGCCAGAGATACCTCTCCGACAATCGGAGGACAAAACCTAATCTCAAATATGCCATCTCAAAGTGTTCCTCCAGCCACGCTAGACGCTTGGTAGCACAGCTTATGTTGTGACGCTTGGTAGCACACAAAGTGTTCCTCCAAAGAACGGGAGTTGCATAATCTCATAGTTGTAGGAACATGTATAAGTCATGAAGAAAGCAATAGCAACATACTAAACGATCAAGTGCTAAGCTAACGGAATGGGTTATGTCAATCACATCATTCTACTAATGATGTGATCCCGTTAATCAAATGACAACTCATGTCTATGGTTAGGAAACATAACCATCTTTGACTAATGAGCAAGTCAAGTAGAGGCATACTAGTGACATTAAGTTTGTCTATGTATTCACACATGTATCATGTTTCCGTGAATACAATTCTAGCATGAATAATAAACATTTATCATGATATGAGGAAATAAATAATAACTTTATTATTGCCTCTAGGGCATATTTCCTTCATTATATCGGAGAAGCCTCCCCAAGCTTGTGGGAGACTCTTCTTCGGTTTGCACAAAATTATATATTTCCGTGAAGGCAGCTTGTGTCTTATGAGCATGGAAATATTTATCAAAGAAGTAATAAATCATATCCCGGGACTACGACACAACCAGGAGCAAGAGAATTATACCAAGTCTTAGCATCACCCTTTAACGAGAACGGAAATATCTTAAGGATATAATAATAGCGTAGATTTATCATCATGAGTAAATAGGGTGGCTATATCATTCAACTTGGTAAGATGTGCCACAACAGTTTTAGATTCAAGGCCATAAAAGGATTAGATTTTCAACTAAAGCAATAATTTCAGGATCAACAGAGAATTCATAATCCTTACCAAGAATACGTATAGGTGAAGTAGCAAAAGGTGGTCATGTTTCATTCTAGCATTAAGAGACAATGCTTCCATTTAGCTAATAATTTCTAAGTTCATATCTATCACGCAAGCAAAGATAGCTATAGCAGCTTCTTCATTCATAACACAACCCTCGTGAACAACAGCAATTCATAATCATTGGGAGAATTTTCATCATCACTATCATCAATAATAGCATCTTCAATAATTTCATTCCTCTAACCCTAGCAAGTTGTTCATCAAGAAATTCACCTAATGGCAAAGTAGTATCACACACGTAAGTAGTTTCATCATAAATATCATGCATAGCGTATGGCATCATCAATAACATGCACATATCAAAATTCATAGTAGTAGAAGGTTTATATGTCACAAGCTTACTCAAAACATAAGGAGAATCTAGTGCAGAGCTAGATGGCAGTTCCTTACCTCCCCTCGTAGTTGAGGGGAAAATCGTAGTTCTGTCGTCTTTCAAGTTCTTCATAGTGATCAACAGATATAAATACCAAGTGACTCAGAGAATAGAGCTATGCTCCCCGGCAACGGTGCCAGAAATTAGTCTTGATAACCCACAAGTGTTGGGGATCACAACAGCTTTTGATGGTAAAGTATTCAACCCAAATTTATTGATTCGACACAAGGGGAGCCAAAGAATATTCTTGACTATTAGCAGTTGAGTTGTCAATTCAACCACACCGGATAATTTAGTATCCGCAGCAAAGTATTTAGTAGCAAAGTAATATGATAATAAAGGTAACGATAGCAAAAGTAATATTTTTAGGTTTTGTAGTGATTGTAACAATAGCAACGGAAAAGTAAATAAGCTTAAACACAAGATATGAAAAGCTAGTAGGCAATGGATCAAGCTGGATAATTATGTCGGATGCATTCCTCATGTAATAGCTATAACATAGGGTGACACGTAACTAGCTCCAGCTCATCAATGTAATGTAGGCATGTATTCCGTAAATAGTCATATGTGCTTATGGAAAAGAACTTGCATGACATCTTTTGTCCTACCTCCCGTGGCAGCGGGTCCTAGCGGAAACTAAGGGATATTCAGCCTCCTTTAATAGAGAACGAACAAAGCATTCACATAGTGAATACATGAACTCCTCAAACTATGGTCATCACCGAGAAGTATCCTGATTATTGTCACTGGGGTTGTCGGATCATAACACATAATAGGTGACTATAGACTTGCAAGATAGGATCAAGAACACACATATATTCATGAAAACATAATAGGTTCAGATCTGAAATCATGGCACTGGCCCTAGTGACAAGCATTAAGCATAGCAAAGTCATAGCAACATCAATCTCGTAACAAAGTGGATACTAGGATCAAACACTAACAAAACTAACTTGATTACATGGTAAATCTCATCCAACCCATCACCGCCCAAAAGCTTCACGATGGAATTACTCACACACGGCGGTGAGCATCATAAAATAGGTGATGGAGGATGGTTGATGATGATGATGGCGATGAATCCTCTCTCCTGAGCCCCGAACGGACTCTAGATCAGCCTCCCGAGAGATTAGGGCTTAGGGCGCGGCCTCCGTATCATAAAACGCGATGAAACTTTCTCTGATTTTTTTCTCCGCGAGATGGAATATATGTAGTTGGAGTTGAGGTCATGGAGCCTCAGGGGCCCACGAGACAGGGGCGCGCCAGGAGGGGGCGCGCCTCACCCTCGTGACAGGGTGTGGCCCCTGGTCTTGATTCTTTCTCCAAGATTTTTTTATTTTCCAAAAGTGCCTCCGTGATTTTAGGACATTCCGAGAACTTTTGCTTTCTACACATAAAACAACATCATGGCAATTCGCAAAGAAATCGCGCCATCCGGGTTAGTTTGATTCAAATCATGCAAGTTAGAGTCCAAAACAAGGGCAAAAGTGTTTGAAAAGTAGATATGTTGAGACGATCGTGCACCAACCGACCAATAGGCATCCACGCCACAAGATTTCGTGGGCTGCGGTTTTGTTTTTTTGAAGGGGGGTTAGTTTTGGGGGTTAATTTAGGTGTTTCATATATTATGTTAGCTAGCTAATTAATAGAGAGAAGTGTCCTCTTATCTCCGTGCTTGGTTGATGCTACGTGACTATACGTATAGAAAGGACTAGACACGCTAGCTAGTAAGCAAATGAAGGAAAGAGAAGATCGCCATGAACATACGACATAGAGAGAAGTGATATCGACCACCTCTCCTTCTCTCGAGAGATTGGTCTAACAACAAGCTATACATATATACAATATAATTATCTCTTATAATATAATCTCCTAATTATATATGAACTCGGGTCCACATGGTATTCTCTCGCCTTTACCAATCACGTGGTCAAGAAAGAATGCCGCCAATTCCTTCTTGAATTGCTCGAATACGATCTCGTGATAGACTTCATCCCGCATTCAAATATCTAATTTGAAGAAGGGGTCAATACATATATATGAATAAATGAAACTCAACACAAATAATGGTAATAAAATAAAATTGTGAATATTACTATTTACGCATTTCATATTGTTTGTCGAGTAGCCCTGCTCACAAAGTTGTGTGGCTAATGGACTCGAAATGTAGTATCCACAAGAAGCATTCCTTGTTCTTGCCACAACCACTTTACAAGAAATAGAGGTCAATCAAACTAATAAGCAAGCATGCTAAATGGTATTGATGAAACTAGCACTTGAATCACTAGGAGATGCGCGGAACATGATACTATAGTACTTACTTTCGGGTGTTTAAATTGCAGCTTCTTCGGCAGTCCCGGAGTTTTTGAGGTGAATTTTTTCCATACCCTGCTAGACAAAGAAAACAATTGCTTGATATTAGGAAATGAACAAAGTTGCCGATATGGTGCGATAATTATCGATTTAACTAACTTCTACAATTTCAGTCATGTCCGTGATACTCCTTGGGATCTTTTTCGCCTTTAGTCTAAGACAGCTTACTAGTCCCTCGCCAAGCTTAATCTCTAGGAGAATATAGTGAAGCTGCACACGCATGCATAACTCAACAATTACATTACTATAACCTCGACTAATAAGGGAAACCGAATATGCACAAGACAAGAATACTCACTTGAAGTTGTAAGGAAGAGTATTACAACTTTGTTTTTATTTAATACAAACGATTTTAGGAGCTTGGCCTCGTATCTCGCCTGAAATTCAACCATATATGCATATATGAGATTTGTGTTAATGAACCCAATATCACCGATTTGTCTTTTCTTCAATTCGTGATCTTCAATCTGCATAATATAGTGAGGATAATTAAAATACAAGCAATGAAAGAGTCTGACCTATATATAGAGACTTAATAATGTAAGTAGTACTACTTCCGCATAGAGCAAGTGACCGTTAATTTATCGAGGGCCTTTGATTGAAAAATTGGAAGAACTCCTCAAATGGAACATTCAACAACTCAATTCCAACGAGGTCGTGCTTCTTTAACTCTCAGCCAAAATATTCGGCCCCCTGCACTCTCTATCGGTTTTCATGTACCAATCATGGAATCTTGGCATCATCGTTGTTAGAGATCTTTCATCTCCGACGAGAGGCTTCCTGCTCGATTTGTGTTCTTCCACCTCCAAGAAATCATAATGTACATCGTCGGGCAGGTAATCTCCAAGATTATTATAACCGGGCACCATCCTCGGATCATTAGCGATTTATATCGCTAGACACCGGAGCGGGGAACGGTTGGTTCGCTTGTTCGCCGAGCTGGGCAATTTTTCTCAAAGACGCTGCTCGCTAACCTTTGTTCACTAATGTAACTTCCTTTCACGGAGACTTTGGTGGTTTCTTCGTGGCAGCTGAGAGTACGCTTCGCTTACCGGTCTATCTTCTCCTTCGAGGTGGATGTTTTTTCCTTTCACACCTTCAAATAAGTTCTTCACTTCAGCTCGCACGATCTTCGAGATTTTCCTCCGTGCTCCTCTCATATGGTAACTTCTCCGAGACTTCAGAGGAGGACCGAATCAGATTGCCTCCCGCCTCTTGCTGTACTAGATGCCAGAGTAGACGGACTGGTTGCGGCTGTCTTTCCTTTCTTACGAGGCGGAGGAGAAGGACTATGACACGCCGGAGCAGCCGGAGCGGTGGCGGTCTCTTCCGCCTTTGTCGACGAGGTGGAGAAGGAGGAGGTTGGCTGCTCAGGCGCGCCGGCGCAGGCGGAGAAGGAGGCGGAGTGCCGCCACACGTCGGAGAAGGAGGTTGAGTGCCCTGATCACTCGCCGAAGGGGGAGGCTGAGTGCCCTGATCACTTGCCGGAGGAGGAGGCGGAGGAGGAGGCGGAGTGCCCTGACTCGCCGGAGGAGGAGGAGGAGGCAGAGGCATCCAGTTCGAAGGTTGATGAGCTCCTTCCGCATAGGCATGGAGTCTTCGGAGAAGAACCCAGCCAATCTCCCCTTCACCCATAGGGTGGTCAAGCTCGAGGTTCTCAAATCCGTCCGCTATTTCATCCACCATCACCCTAGCATATCCTTCTAGAATCGACCGCAGGGTAGGTCATGCAGGTTCAAGAGGGTAAAACAGAGCCAACAGCCGCCTTTGACTTTGAATTTCATCCATTGCGCCATAAGGTGGCAATGTTGAGACTCGGATAGCATCCACGGGTAGCTAGCAGGAGCCGTGGAAGATGTGCTCTAGCTGAAGCCGCCGGTGGAAGACAGCTGCTTCTCCACTGAGATGGCGGGTAGCTTCAGGGAAGCTTCGCAGTCGCTTGCTGCGATTTGCTTCTCGCTCCTCTAGCCCTTGTACCCTTGCGCGCTACCGAGTTGGCTATGCTCCACTTTCTTCCTCCTCTCCTAGCATTTGTAACCCCTGGCGTCCGAAACCCAGCCTTCCATGGAACGGAGCCTAGTGTGCCTCGTGGTCGTCCAGGTGCTCGGGTTCCCGAGGGCCATTGTGAGCTCGTCCTTCTTCTGCTCGAACGAATGTCCCTTGCTAGACTTTCTCGATATACCCAAGCCTCGTGGATGGGTATTCGTAGTTGCTCCTCCGCCCAAACGCATTTCCTCGATATAGGGTCCAAGGTGCCGCCAACCCTCAAGAACCAAGTCCAAAGCAGCCCCGCCGCCATCAATGTCTCTAGTTCACCCCTTTATCAATCAGTCATTCTAGCCTTGGCCCACAACGGTCGGGCTTTGAGATAGCCACCGACCTCGCCGATGATAATGCTTCTTCGCAGCATTTTTCTTTCTGTTTGTCGCTGACATCTTCTTACTCTTGTCCGTGTCTTGTGGGCCACAAATGTGGGCGTAGTGATCTCTCGATATTCTCATACTTTCCGCTGAATTCTCGTGTCTTTTCTTCATCGACAAACTCTGTTTTCAGCTCATTCTTCCACCTCCTGAATAGTTCCGCCATCTTCTTAAGAGCATGAGACTTGATCAATTGCTTTTAACCGGCTTTTCTCCGGATCCTCCTCGCGGTTGGGTGAAATTTGCCTTAAGCGTTGTCCAAATATCATCTTTCTCGTGATATCGGAGACATAAGACACCCTGTGGTCTTCATTCTTAGGCTTTAACCATTGGTGGATACTAATCGATCTTGTCCCTAACAAGAACCCCTCACCGAGAAGCAAATGCCTCCTTTGTCCGGATGGGTTCAATCGGCTTGCCATTGCGCACGATTGCTGTGATCTCAAACCTTTCATCCGAGCGCAACTTTTGCTTCAGGCCTCGCTCTTTACCGGGTTGTGCTATATCCGGAGGGCTAGAAAAAGAAGAAAGACGAGAGTTAATTAATATGTGTTCGTATCGAAAACAATGAATGCATCAATTAGCTAGTCAAGATAGGATTAACTAATATATATACCTGATCGACTCTTGTTCGGTCACCGGAGCCCTCATCACGGTCTCCTTCTTGACCAGCATTGGGGCACCGGAGCCATCATAATCATAGTCTTTTTCACCCCGCCCTTCCAGACCATCGGTGTCGTTGAGATACGCACAAGACGGCATCACTTCCTTTATGTATTATGTCACCTAACATCGCTTCTATTGCTTCATCTCTGGGTGCTCCATAGTTTCTCGCAAATATTTACAACATGGAAATTATTATTCAAACATGACAGATGTATATATTAGTGGCAAACATAGAACTAGCTAGCTAATCACAATAAGGAATCATATTAGTGGCCTTGACATCGCTTCTTTAGGGTTTGGGTGACTCTTGCAACGCTTCAAGGGTTTGGGGTGGCCTCGCAAACGCCTCAAGGGTTTGGGTGGCCTCACGACAACACTCTTTTTAACATGGTAAAACCGGTGGCCTTTTAGAGAGTTTGTCTGGTAGGGGCGCAAGGGAGGGGGGTAGGAGATCGACATCGCTTTTCTAGGGTTTGGGTGTCCTCGAGAGTTTTGGTTGAGCGAGAGGGCCCCGGGGTGCTCCTGGTATAAGTATCACGGCTCGAGAGGGGTATATATCGATCACCTCATGTCGGGTTATCCAGAGGGGTTATATCGACAATGACATGGGAAAATAATGTTATCGGGGAGGGGGTATATCAACCCCCCCCCCTCGTGTTGAAGTTATCGGTAGGGGGTATATCGACGACAACATACCAGATAAAAAATAAGAAGACAAAAGAAGAAATAAAAAGAGGAGAAGAAGAAAGGAATAGAGGAGAAGATCGAAGAAAAAAAAGAAGAAAAAAGAGGAGAAGAAGAAAGGAATAGAGGAGAAGAAGAAAAAATAGAAATTATTCTATTTTCTCTTCTTCTCCTATTCCTTTCTTCTTCTCTCTTCTTTTCTTCTTCTTTTTCCTCTTCTTATTTATTTCTCCTCTTCTTCCCGATGGATTCATGTACCTAGGGTAGGGTCATAGGCCTGACCTAAACGCCCTACCCAAGGACACTCTTAGAAGAGATCATCTTCCAATGACCAAAGAGGAATCCACTGACCGGATCGAAGGACTCGACTGCGGAAGACTCACTCACCATGAAGACTCACTCACCACCGTAAGGTCAAGGCACTCGCAACGCAACGGCTTGCTATTGAATAGACTTAATGATAGTTATATGCTTTATGAGGGCGCTACAAGAACGCCGTGCTTAATGTACTTTTACCTCCATTATGTGGGATGGCTGGGGTCCCAAGACTTATATAAGCCACCCCCTCCACGTATAGAGGGGTTCGACTCTTGTAATACCCATATTCAGAATCCACTGACCGCCTCAGGCTCCGAGACGAGGGCTGTTACTCCTCCGAGAAGGGCCTCTAACTCGCACATCGCTTGTCTTCACAACTACTCCATAGCTAGGACATCGCCTCCCTTACCTACCCCTTATTCTACCTGCACGACTTAGAACCACGACAGCTTGGCGCCACCGTAAGGCAGTGTGTTTTAGCGATTTGTGGAGGAGTTGCAGATTCCAGTACCTTCATCATGATGACTGCTGGAGTTTTGATCGAGGGCGAGATCCGCCTCGTGTTTCTCACCTTTGTCGCCGACGACTCGCATGGCTCCAGGAGGCTCCACTTGACATCGAGGCGCCTCGTCTGGTGGGCGACGACTTTCGCGCATGTGTTCAGCGGGCGCTCGTTGGCGCAACCGCCGACCTCAGATCGGTCGACTTCATCGGTCTGCCCGCCCAGCCTCCCACCAGACAAGCTGCCTGGTCGGTCGAGGCTCCGCGGTGGGTGAAACACGCGTGGCTCGCCACCAGCCATCGCCTGTGTCGCGCCATCGAGCCCGACGAATCCTCCACGGCCTGCTCGATCCATCGACCGCTTCAGAGAGATCGTGATCCGAGTGTGATAGCAGTGATCCAGCAAGCGAGATTCTCATGGTCGACGGCCCTCGCAGTCCTCCCGCTTTCCCACGGGCGGTGGAGCTACTGGAGGAGGAGACCTGCAAGAGCACGAAGAATACCAGCCCGAGACACTGACTCTCAGCAGAGAGAAGAGCTACCGCAGAACATGGATGCCCCGATACTCCCCATCACCGGAGAAACCCCGAGGCTCGCGCTTTGAGGAAGCACGCTATTAATGTGGATGAACGCGCCGCCGAGAATCTTCACGAGCACTCGACGAGCGGCAAGCAACGAATCCCTCGCCGCCAACGCCGACTCTTCCCACCGACTCGTATACCGCACGCCAATTCAGAATTTAGCAGCGTAACTCAGATAGCAGTAGTCTATCCAACCGCCCCAGCCGGTTGGGAGAGGTTGCAGCAGACTGCAGATTTACTCCCGAGCAGCGGAGACCAGAATCAGCCGTGTCGCAGCCGCGAACAGGATTCATACGATCCGTCGCTGCAAACACTGTCCGCCGGGCTCAGTCCCCAGACGCCTCCGCGGCGAGAAGGGCGCGATAATCGACGAGAGCAGTATGGAGACCGATGATAGCGCCGAGTGCCCCTTTCCTCCGAGGGAAGGGTCATACGCCTCGTGGCAAGATGATGACGCCATCTCAAGATAATAAGAGTTCCAATGACCCTGTGGAACCAGGCTTTGACGCTACGATCCATTATCGCGGCAAGGCTTGGTCGACCGGAATAGAGCCCATCGAGGTGGACCAGAGAGATGCACCCACCAGCAATGAGTGCACATCTCGTCCGAATGTTTTAGCAGTGGCTATCAGAGCCGCAGAATTCCCCCAATTTCAGGTTGGCAACAGGAGTCAGCTAAGTTCATCGGGGAATCCAAGCCCTCAAACTTGGCTTGAAGATTACCGAGTGGCTGTTCAGATCGGTGGGAATGATGAGGTGGCCATGAAGCATTTGCCCTCATGTTGGAAGGTTCACAGAGCATGGCTGAATCAGCTTACCTCATAGCAAGATATATACTTGGGAAGATTTGTCCCGAGTGTTCGCCAGACTTTGAAGGGACTTGCAAGCTTAATCGACTGGTTTGACAGAGCTGCAAGTTTGTGTGCGTAAGACCAATGAAACTCTCCGAGAGTACATTCAGAGGTGGATTACCTTGCACCATACCAGGAAAATGTGTCGACCATCAGCAGTTTGGCGCCTTCAAAGATGGCGCCAAAAACAGAGAATTGAGTCTCAAGTTTGGTCGAACCGAGGACATGACCCTGAGTCGAATGATGGAGATTGTTAGTAACACGCCTAATGGCGCAGGAAGAAGACCGATCTGCTGCAAGTACAAGCCAAGTCGGCCGGAGAAGGGAAATTCCAAATGGAAGCGTAACGAAAAGCCGAGCCAGCAGCTCTCGGAGAGGCCCCGCCGTGACTCGTGGGAAGTTCAAGGAAGCCAAAAGGATCCCGGAATCCAAAGAAAGTAAAAGATAAAGAAGGCAATGACGTGATGGATATGCCATGCCATATTCACACGAAGAAGGACAAGAGGGCAAAATCATTTACCCAAAGCACACCACTGGCAGTTGTCGACTTCGATCCAGCAGCTTCAAGGAAAACAGTCTAAGGACAAGGAGAAGGAGCCGACAAGGCCGAGACAAAGAGGACAGGAGGATGAATATCCGCATGTCAACTCCACTTTGATGATCTTCGCGATGTGGAAAGCAAGGGTCGATTGAAAGTCATCAACCGTGAGGTGAACATGGTTGCCCCAAAGAAGCCAAGTTATGTGAAGTGGTCCCAGACACCCATCACATTCGACTAATCTGATCACCCGACTCATTGCCACTCCGGGCGGCAAGCGTTAGTGGTCGATCCAATTGTCGAAGGCACTCGAATCGACAAAAAGTGCTAATGGATGGTGGTAGTGGGCTGAATTTGTTATATGCGGATACATTGAAAGGGATGGGCATTCGATGTCCCGATTGAGCACCAGCAATATGATTTTCCACGCGAGTCATACCAGGGAAGAAGGCCAACTCACTCGGCCAAATCGCCCTGGACGTGGTTTTTGGTGATTCCAAGCACTTTCGCAATGAAAAGTTGACCTTTGAGGTTGTGGATTTTCAGAGTGCATACCACGCCATTTTGGGAGGTTCGCCACGCATTTCGCATTCATGGCTCGACCATGCCACGGTACCTCAGACTGAAAATGCCAGGCCCAAAGGAGTGATCACCGCCACCGCGATCGGAAGAAGGCGTAAGAGTGCTTTAAGGGCTCAAGATTGCCGACTCCAAGTGATGACAGCGGTCAAATCGACGAATACAAGCAAAACGCAGATCCGAAAGTGATTTGTTACAATCCAAGAAGTTAGCCACAGAGTTCGATTTCAATCGTCCGTGAGATGAAGCTACCCATATTCACCGACCGATCCCAATGCAGCCCCGACCCACATCTCCACGACACTTCGACCCAAATAGGAAGAAGCGCCATCCAGTTCTCCGTGAGAATCGACATTTTCGCATGGAAGCCAGCTAACATGCCGTGTTCCTGTGGAACTGCTGAGCATCGCCACGAGTCGACAAGTCCGCGAAACCAGTAAAGAGCATCTGGCGTCCGCCGCCCGTAAGAGAAAAGCTATTGGTGAAGAAGTGGCTCGACTGCTGGCAGCGGGATTCATCCGAGATATATCACTCCGAGTGGCTTGCTAATGTCGCCATGGTTCCCAAGAAGGACAACTCACCCGCATGTGCATTGATTTTAAGCACATCAATCGGCCTGCCCGGGATCATTTTCCTCTCCCCCGCATAGATCAGATTGTTGACTCGACCGCTGGATGAGAGATTGTCTTTTCTAGATGCATATTCGGTATCATCGATCCGCCTCAGATGGACCCGATGAAATAAAAACAGCTTTCATCACTCCATTCGGTGCTTCGCTATATCACCATGCCATTCGCCTCAAGAATGCCGGAGCCACATTTATGCGAATGATTCGTAAGTGTCTTCACCAAATCAGTCGGAATGTGGAAGCGATATGGATGATATCGTCGTTAAGTCGCAAAAGGTTCCGACCTGCTTGCTGACCTCGCCAAACATTTGCCAACCTCGTAAGGTACGATATCAAACTCAATCCGCCAAATGCACGCTCGAGTTCCCGTGGAAAATTACCGGTTTTTCGCTTCCGAACGAGGGATCGACGCTAACCCTGAAAAAATAGGCACTATTCTCCGAATGAAACGCCTCGCGCGAAGTGCACGACGCCCGAAGCTTATCGATGCTTGGCCGCTTAAGTCGATTCATCCCACGACTCGGTGAAAAGGCATTACATCTTTACCGATCGATGAAGAAGGCCGACAAGTTCGAGTGGACTCGGAAGCCGATGCAGCGCTTGCCGAGCTAAAAGCTCGCTTCCACCCAGCCGGTGCTTGCTGCTCCAATCAGCAAAGAGCCTCTGTTGCTTTACATTGCAGCCATCGACAAGTTGTCAGCTTCAGGCTTACGGTCGAGCCGGAAGAGGAAGGAAAGGCCTTCAAAGTTCAGCGCTCGTATTATTTGTCCAAGTCTTGACTCCATCCAAGCAAGTAGATATCCTCATTATCGGCTTGTGTATGGTATATACATGACCACAAAGAAGGTTGCTCATTATTTCTCCGACAATTCTATCACAATGCCACCGACGCCCTTTATCGAGATCTTGCATAATGAGACGAACCGTCGAGTGGCTTAAATGGGCGATTGAACTTCTTCCCTTGATATCAAATTCGAGGCAAAGAAAGCCATTAAGTCCCAGGCTATAGCGGATTTCCTCACGAGTGGATTGAATAACAGCAGCCGATCAAGTTCACTTTGAGCATTGGACCATGTTCTTTGACGGCCCAAGATGCTGAATGGTTCGTGTCAAGTTGTTCTGGTTTCTGCAGGAGATAAGCTTAGGTATGTGCTCCATTCACTTTGATTCCTCCAACAATGAGGCAGTAGTACGAGGCCCTCCTATATGGATTGCGCATGGCCATCTCATCGGGCGTCCGCCGCCTGATGGTCTATGGCGACTCAGATCTAGTGGTCAATCAAGGATGAAGGAGTGGACGGAGAAGCCCAAATTATGACTGGATACTGCAATGCAGGAGGAAGCTGGAAAAGAAGTTTGAGGGGTTGAACTCCATCACATCCCCCGACAAAAATCAAGCAGCAGATGATCTCGCCAAGATAGGCTCCAAAAGAGAAGCCATTCCGAGTGGTGTATTTTGGAGCATATACACACTGGTCACCAAAGAAGATCCCTTCACAGAGGAAGCTCCACAACCCAAGAGTGCCACTGACTCGACCGAGGTTGAGGTCCCCAAAGTTGGTCGATTTGGTCATGGAAGTTTTAGTGGTCACTCCCGATTGGACAATTCCATACATCGCAGATATTCTCGAGAAAGGAACTCCAGAGGATGAGGAAGAGGCTCGCAGATCGTCTGCTGATCCAAAGCCTTTACCGCTATCAATGGGCAGTTAGATAGAGAAAGATTGACGGAGTCGGACAAAATGCATAACACCGTAAGAAGGTCGAAATCATACTCAATGACATCCACTGGGACCTGTGGTCACCATGCGCCCTTCTCGACCATTGTAGCCAAAGCATACCGAGCCGGATTTTACTCGCCAAGGGCAAATGAGATGGCGAAAGAAATAGTGGACAAGTGCGGCGGATGCCGCTTCTACTCCAATATGTCACACAAACCAAGCGCCACCTCAAGACCATTCCACTGCCCGGTTCGCCTTTCGCAGTATGGGGGTTGACATGATCGGTTCCTTGCGAACAGGTCGGAGCGGTTTCACGATGTACCGGGTAGCAATGACAAGTTCACCAAGTGGATTGAAGCTAAACCAATCAAAAAACTTGACGCCTGCGATCGCTGTTTCTTTCATCGAGGGTCGACGCTCAGACATGGGGTCCCGCATGACATTATTACGGACAATGGGTCAATTTTGACTCGAAGAATTCAAGGATTTCTGCAACGCCTAAGGCACACGAGTCGACCACGCTCACCGCCCATCCACAATGAATGGACAGCAGAGCGAGCCAACGGATTAATCCTCAAAGGTCCAAGCCCCGATCGATGCGAGATCTCAAGCATGCGGCCGAGCTTGGGTTGACGAACTCCCTTCGCTTTGGGGTTTGCGAACCACGCCTAATCGGGTCGATCGAAGAACCCTTCTTCCCCGGTCTATGTAGCGTATAGCCCTTCCGAGTGATCTCCTTCACAATGCTCCTCGAATTGAACTATACAATGAAGCGTGGTTGAGCAAGCGCGCTAAGATGCAATGACTCCTAGAAGAGGAAAGGAGATGGCTCGATCCGCCGACCATCTACCAGCAAGACTTGCGCCGCTTTTACGCCGTAAATGTGAGAGGTCGAGCTTCCAGAAGGGATCTGGTCCTTCGAGTGGATCAGCAGAAACAACATAAGCTGGCCCCTCCTCGAAGGGCCCTTCATCGTCACAAAGGTTCTCCACAATGGGGCATATCGCCTCTATAACGCCAAACACACATATCAAGAGCCCCGAGCTTGAACGCGGATTCGCCTCCGCCCGCTTTATACTCTAAAGTTTTTCACCGGAGTAGTTGTAATAAAATACTTCAGAGATCATGGGCTTTGAAATAATAGTGTCATAGTTCTTCATAATTTTGTCACTTTTTATTTTTGTCCAAGAAAATTTCCCCAGTGAGGAAGCTTAGTCGCGAATCCGCTTTACTTAAGTTTGTATGAATCCCACCGAGTGGTGCCAGACTTCCACTGGAGGCTTAGCCGCGAATCCGCTTCGCTTAAGTAACCAAGAAATCCTACCGAGTGGCAAGGCGACTTCCACCGGGGCTTAGCTGCAGTCCAAGACTCGCCAAGATATAAGAAATCCCACCGAGTGGCAAGCCAAACTTCCACTGGGGCTTAGCTGCAGCCCAAAGGCTCGCCTAAGTTATTAGTAAATCCCACCGAGTGGTAAGCCGACTTCCACTGGGAGGCTTAGCTGCAGTCCAAGGACTCGGCTAAGCATAATGTGTACCGTTAGTGAGGATCGAGGTGCAGGTCGACGCACCCTCCTCCCAGCTACACCATAAGTGCAATATGTACCCGCAAGGAGGACGAGGTGCAGGTCGATCATGACCTCTCCCACGAGCCACACCATAAGTATGATGTGTGCTCATAAAGGAAGACGAGGTGTGTCGACTGCCCCTCTCCTCCGAGCTTCGACACAAATACAACGGAAATCCTACCGAGTGAGAGAGCAACCTCTCACTCTGGGGCTTAGCTGCAGCCCAGTGCTCGCTCAAGGTATAAAAATCCCACCGAGTGAGAGAGCAAACTCTCACTGGGGCTTAGCTGCAGCCCAAAGGCTCGCCTAAGGTATAAAAAATCCCACCGAGTGAAGAGCAAACCTCTCACTGGGGCTTAGCTGCAGCCCTGCTCTCAAGGTATAAGAAATCCTACCGAGTGAAGAGCAAACCTCTCACCGGGGCATAGCTGCAGCCCAGTGCTCGCCTAAGGTATAAGAAATCCTACCGAGTGAAGAGTAAACCTTCACTGGGGCTTAGCTGCAGCCCTGCTCGCTTAAGGAATAAGTCGACGGCAGTCGGATCTCGCCGTGTTAACATGCAAAGAGCAATTCAAGCCAAGAGCAATCATATCCAAACATCCAATCCAAATTTAGGTCGATACCTAAAAGAACCGAAGTGCTCAGCACTAAGCCCTGTTAAGGTTTTATCGGTTACAACTCCACTCGCATACCGAGGCAAATTTAAAGTCAAGGAAAGTTTTTACCCTCCTATGGAGGGCTGGATGGAGCAACGAACTCGCTGAAGGTCAATCCCATCTCGCAATCCGTAGCAGCAGCGATGAAAGTCTCCATGAAGGACCTGAAGTCGTGTTTTGGTGTTGGCCACTGGAGAGCCGCCAGCTTATCTTCTGCATCCTTGCAATGGACTCTCGCGCCAGTATTGTATGCTTATTCCTCGCGCCACACCGAGTCAAGACTTCTTCCACTTTGCACTCGGTCAGGACGGCGCTCAATGAGCCACCAACGACTCGAGGTCATTTTGGAGTGTCTCCCGGCCAGAGCTGCCGAGTCGATGCGGATGTAGCAACCTTCAGCCTTATGCGGATAATCCACAACGGCAGAACACGAGACTCCAATGAAGATGTTCATGGCAGTTTCATCATTCACCGAGAATTGACAGGTCAAGGTTCGCTCAAACTGGCTGGTTTCTTCTTCAAAGTTGCGATGTAACTCGCAGAAAGACAAAACCCCGAATCAGAAAAATAGTCGAATGGGAACATAATAGTTGGAAGAATTGGTCGAGTGAAGAAGATTACCTTCGAGCATAAGGAACAATTTTTAGCAAGACCACCCAAGAAGCCTTCCAGTCATTCTTCTTCCCGTCAACTGGTTGATCTTATCACGAGTAGTCTTCTCAGCCTTCACCGATCAACATCCTTGTGGCAATGGCCGAGCAGCCTTCGATTGGTGTTGTCCTGTTCGAGCTTGGTGATCGAGGCTAGCTTTTTCATCACGAGCTTGATCTTCTGCATAGCTCAAGCTCCTTCTTCCTCTGGGTCTCCTTCACCTTGCCTATAAATTACAGAAAGTCAGGTTTGAAGCAAATGAGGAGAAAAGAGTCGCCAAGTCTCACCAAACATACCTTTGGTCTCCTCCTTTGCCTTCGCTGATTCTCCGCACTAGCTTCAAGTCCAACTCGAGATGAATATGCTTCTTCCGCTCCAGATAGCTATCAGAAGATCGCAGGATTTCTACGAAGAGTCAATTCGACAAAGTGTCATAGATGATCCACTTCCGAGTGAATAAAGAAAATGATGCGTTTAAGATCACAAATGAATGCAAGCATTCAATCGTAGTCTCGGGATTACACCCAGTGCACTCAGCGTGTTCCCAACGGGTTTCGTAAACCCATTTGTTTCATTCGAAAGTGACGATCAAGATTTATTTATAAAGTTTAAGACCGACTGCCAGCAATGACCTTAGCCTTGGGGATTACACCCAGCGGGTGCACTCAGCGTCTTCGCTAACACGGAGTTTTTACCAACACACCCACCGGTGACCGCTATGAATTCGTGAGAAAAGTTTTGATAACATATCCTAACAGTAACAGCGGTGGTCGATCGACCAACATTGCTCAAGGGCGGAGCTCGCGTCAGAAGCTGCTTGGCTCGCGATCCCAACGATCTTCACCGCTCCATCATGATCCTGCTGACGGATCGCCTCTTTAGCAGCACTAGCCTGGTCCTCCGGACGGTGCGGGCGAAGATCGAAGGCTGCCCAGCACTCGACGGCGGGTCGAGCACTGCCAACGGCACCGCTGGCGACACGGTGTGTCGAAAGCCACCCCTTCCGTCAGCAATGGTCTCTCGCGCCATCACACCTTTGGGCTGCTTTGGCCAGAGATGCCTTCCTGCTCCTCCTAGTCTTCAATGGTTCCTCATCCTCATCATCGCCATCGGAAGGGTGATAATGTCATTGGTTGGAGCTTCAGAAAAGTCAAAGTCGAAATTATGCATCACGTAATTAAGACCAAGATTTAAAGTTGCAGACTGGATTTAAGTCGCTGCCCCTCCATCTCATGATCCTCACCTTGCTGAGGTTTCGAAGTCGCAGAGACAAGTTCCAAAGAATCACCGACCAGTTCAAGTATCAACCAGAGACAAAATTTGGTACTGTAACAAGAAGACTTAGGTGATTTGTTTACCCCGATATGGTGGGGATGGTCACTTTCATTTTGGCAAAGGTTTGCTGGCTTTCAACGGAGCTACCTTCGATCGCTTCGGGCGCTTTCTCTCCGGCACCGGAGAAGCGGTCCGAGGGCGCTTGGTCGATCGCGAGGTAGTCGCAACTCCCCTTACCGCTGCTCAACAAGGGTCGCACAAGTTTTGACCGCTTTTCCGAGCACGGTGGTGCAATCTCTCCTCTTCATCCTCGCCATCATCATCCTCGCCATCATCATCGCCATCGCCGCCATCGCCTACAGCTATTCTGAATCCCACTCTTCTCGGTTTCGCCTCACGGGCTTCCCTCCTCAATCGGAGTCCGAGCGCCATTGGGCATAGAGTATAGCTCGTAAGGGCCTGGAAATATCAAAGCAGTAGTTCAATGACTCAAGTCACGTAAACACACTGACGGATGTACAATGGAAAAACAGAGCAAATGTACCTTTTCCCGAACGCTGTTGTGGTAAAGTGGGGAAATCTCTCGGATCCGCGAGGGTTGTCCTTGTTCCCAAGTGGATCGCAGCCATCCATCTTTCCACTATGGCATCGTCGACTGCCTCCGGGTGGACGCGAGTCTCGTCTTCGGTGCCGCAGTACAACCACATGCGGTGGCTCCGGAACTGAAGAGGCTGGATCCGCCTCCGAAGAAAAACCTCCAAGAGGTCCATGCTAGTCACGCCATCCCGAACCAGCTGCACCACGCGATCCATCAACATCTTCACCTCAGCTCTCTCCTCTGGAACCACCTTCAGGGAGGAGGGTCTGTTCACCGACTCATGGTGAATGCAGGAAGACTAGCCGATCGTCTTCAAGGCGCGTTCTGCTCCGCAGAGAACCAGGTCGATCGCCACCTCGACTCGACTCGAAAAGACATAGCCGAAGGTGCTTTTGTTCCTCAACTCGACCCCTAAGCCACCACACATCTGAATCTTTGGTCTTCTCGTCACCAGAGTTTGCCTTCTTCACAGTCCGAGAGCGACATGTGAAGATATACTTGAACAAGCCCCAAAGTGCGCTCGACAGCCCGTGAAGTTTTCAAGACATAGACACAAACGCAGCAAGATACGCCGATGGAGTTTGGAGTAAAATGGTGGAGCTGGGCTCAAGAAATTCAGAAAACCCGAAAGAAAACACTGGGCAGCCGAAAAATCCTCGGTCGACATGGGTGGCCAGGAGCACACACTCACCTCTTCCGTACTGAGGCTGCCACTCTTGGCAGTGAAGCTGCAAGGCGCCGTGGGGATCAACCCGTTGCCGGCTATATCGAGGAGATCCTTTTCCTGATGGTCGATCGGATCCAATCTCCCTGACCCAGCCCTTCGCAAGCGAGATCTCGACGAGGAACCGCCGCGCTGGTAGATCTCCCTTCGCTTTCTCAGCCGACGCTTTTCTCCGGCCAGCCGACGCTTTCTTTCAGACGCCTCCAGCACCGCCTTTTCTTGCCTCATGGCTGCCGGGCGAATGCACAGGAGAGGAAGTAGCAGGAGCGGCAGCGGCTGGCAGAGGGCGAAGATGAAGAGAGCAGAGGAGGAAGAATGGGGTACTGTGGCAGAAGCCCTCATGAGTCGTGATGAGTAGCATCCTTCCGAGTGGATGACAGTGGACCCGAACAATCTAATCATATCCTCAAACAGGTGCATCGCGATATGTGGCGGAAAAAGCGCTGAGATCGAGGCGCCCCTCGCATGCCCCATCCGAAGCGCCGCAAATTGCCTGGCCAGCGCTTCAAATTTCTCAGATCCGCGAGATTCATGAAGCGACGATCGGTCTGGCAAGTGCGATTTCACATCTGCCGCCGAATAGCAAGTAAAAAAGGTCACTCGACTAAAGAACAAGAATGGATCGAGTCGATCAAGAAAAGTCATTGTCATCAATGAGAAGATCTTGATCCAAGACAACACTTAGCCAAGATGCAAAAGACAATCAAACAATGTCAATTCCTCCTTCACTCAAGCCTCAATCCATTCGGGGCTAATGATGGATTCATGTACCAGGGATAGGGTCATAGGCCTGACCTAAACGCCCTACCCAAGGACACTCTTAGAAGAGATCATCTTCCAATGACCAAAGAGGAATCCACTGACCGACTGGAAGGACTCACCATGGAAGACTCACTCGACCATGAAGACTCACTCGACCACCAGAAGGTCAAGGCACTGCAACGCAACGGCTTGCTATTGAATAGACTTAATGATAGTTACATGCGGCGAGGGCGCACAAGAACGCCTGTGCTTAATGTACTTTTACCTCCATTATGTGGGCTGGCTGGGGTCCCAAGACTTATATAAGCCACCCCTCCACAGATAGAGGGGTTCGCACTTTGTAATACCCATATTCAGAATCCACTCGACCGCCTCAGGCTCCGAGACGAGGGCTGTTACTTCTTCCGAGAAGGGCCTGAACTCGCACATCGCTTGTCTTCACAACTACTCCATAGCTAGGACATCGCCTCCCCTTACTCTACCCCTTATTCTACTGTCAGACTTAGAACCACGACACTTCCTCTCCTCTTCCTCTCCTTTCTTCCTCTGCTTATTTTCCTTTTTCCCCTCTTTCTTTTTCTTCTTCTTCCTTTCCTAGCTAGATATATAAAATTTTTCTAAAAATTAAACTAACCTAAAATGTACTAAATCAGAGAACATATATACATAAAACTTTTCTAAAAATCTAACTGTTGCATATATGTATACTTTAAAACATCATTACAATTGACAAAATACATACATACATACAAAAAACATGTAAAAAAATACATACATACATAACAAAAATACATATATCTAAAAAATACATACATACATATATGAATATCTAAAACATGTAAAAAATAGCATGTATAACAAAAAAATAGCACGGCGTGTGGCGGGTTGGCAGAGGCGCGGTGCTCACAGAGGGAGGAGCGCAGCGGGCAAAGATCGGGCGAGCAAAGGGCGCGGGAGGCGTGGCAACGGCGCTGGGCAGGAGGCATGGCAAGTGGGCAGGGCGGCAAGGCGACGGCGTGGCGAGGGCGCGGTGATTACGCGAGGGCGAGGCGACAGCGACGGCGATGGCGCGGGCGGCGGGGATCAAGCAGCTCGGGCGGCGATAATGTGCTCGGCCGCGGGGGCAATCGTGGTGATGAACTTTCCAAAATTGCTAAGTGCTACTTTATAGACAGAGCATTGGTCCTGCCAGGCACCAACCGTACTAATGCCTCTTTAGTCCCTATATTGCCACCAACCGACCAAAGGTCACTTTTCAAGAGCCTAAAGGGCGGGAAGCAGAGGTTTGCCTCGGTTGGTGGCACGAACGGGACTAAAGGGGGGCATTGGCAGGTTGGTGCCACCAACGGGACCAAAGCTACCCTTTAGTCCCCGGCCTGGTGCCACCAACCGACCAAAGTGGCCTTGCACAATGGGTGGTGGTGGGAGTTTAGCCCCCCCCCCCGGGGGGGGCCCGCCGGGGGCCCCCGGGCCCCGGGGGGGGGGGGCCCCCCCAAGGGGGGGGTTTTTGGGTTTTGGGGGTTTGGTGGGGGCCCAAGGGGCCCAAACCCAAAGGGGGGGGCCCCCCCCGGGGGGGGGGGGGAAAAAAAGGGGTAACCCCTTTTTTGGGGGGCCCGGGGGGGTCCCCAATTCCCAAAAAATTATGGGGGGGAAAATTCGGGGGGGGGGGGGGGAAACCCTTTCCCCCCCGGGGGTTTGGGGCCCCCCCGGGGGGGGGGTTTTTGGGCCCCAAAAAAAAACCCCCCCCCTTTTAAATTTTCCCGGGGGGGGAATTCCGGAAATTAAAAGGGCCGCCCAAAAAAAATTTTTTTTAAAAAAGGGGGGGGGCAAAAGGGGAAAAGGGAAGGAGGGCCCCGGAAAAAAAATTTGGGGGGGTTTTCGCCCGGGAAAATTTTGGGGCCGGGAAAGGGGGGGGGGGGGGGGGGGTTGAACCCCCGGGGGGCCCGGAAAGGGGAACCCCCCCCGGGGGGCCGGGGGGTTTGGCCCGGGGGGGGGGAAAAAAGGGGGGGGTTTAACCCCCCCCCGCCGGGGGAAAAAAGGGGGGCCCCCCCCTTTTCCCAAAAACCCTTTGGAAATTTTGGGGGAAAAAAAACCCCCCAAAACCGGGCCCTTTGGGGGCCCCCCCCTTTTTTTTCCCCGGGCTTTTTTCCCCCGGGGGGCCCCGGGGGGGGGAAAACCCCCCCGGGGGAAAAAAGGGGGGGGAAAAAAGGGGGTTGGGGGCCCAAAAAAAAACCCCAATTTTTAAAAAAAATTTTTGGGGGGGGTTTTTTTTTTGGGGGGGGGGGGAAAAGGGAAGGGGTTTAAAAGGGCCCGGGGGGCCGGCCCAAAGGGGGGGGGGGTGGGGGGGGGGGGGGGTTGGGGGGGGGGGGAAGGGGGGGGGTTTTTTTTTTTCCGGGGGGGGGGGGGGGGGGTTTGGGGGGGGGGGGGGGCCCCGGGGGGGGGGGAAAAAAAGGGGGGGGGGAATTCCCGGGGGCCCCCCAAAAGGGCCCAAAATTTTCCCCCCCAAAGGGGAAAAAAAACCCGCCCCTTTTTTCCCCAAAAAAAGGGTTTTCCCAAAAAAAAAAAGGGTTTGGCCCCAAAAGGTTTGGGGGGGGGGGGAAAATTTGGGAAAAAAGGGAAAAACCCCAAAGGGGTTGGGGGGTTTTGGGGGGGGGGGGGGGTTTTTTTTGGGGGAAAAGGGGGGGGGGAAAAAGGTGGGGGGGGTTTCCCCCGGGGGGGGGGGGGGGGGGGGCAAGGGGTTGGGGGGCAAGGGGGGGGGAAAGGGCGGGGGTTTTTTGGGGGGTTTTGGGGGAAAGGGAAAAACCCCTTTCCCAAAAGGGGGGGGGAAAAGGGAAAAAAGGGGGGGGGGGGGGGGAAAAGGGTGGGGGGGGGGGACCGGGGGGGGTTATTTTTTTTTAAAAAAAAAAATTTAAAATGGGGGAAAAAAAAAAAAATTTTTTTTTTAAAAAAAAAAAAAAGGTTGGGGGGAAAATTTTAAAAATTTTAAAAAAAAAATTTTAAAGGGGGGGGGGGTTGGGGTTTTTTTCCGGGAAAACCCCAAAAAGGGGTTTCCCTTTTCCCCCAAATTTTGGTTTTGGGGGGGGAAAAAATTTGGGCCCCGGGGTTCCCTTTGCCCCCAAAAAAAAAAACCCGGGCCCTTTTTGGGGGGGAAAATTGGGCCCCCCCCTTTTTTAAAAATTTTTTTGGGGGGGAAAAAAAAAGGGGGGGGGCCCAATTTTTTAAAAAAAAAAAAGGAAAAATTTAAAATAAAAACAAAAAAAAAAAAAAGGGAAAAACCCCCAAAAAAAAAAGGGAAAGGGAATTTAAAGGAAGGGGGGTTGGGGGGATTCCCCCCCGGGGGGCCCTTTCCCGAAAAAAGGGGGGGGGGGGAAGGCCCCCCCTTTTTTGGGGGGGGGGGCCCCCGGGGGGGGGGGCCCCCGGGCCCCTTTTTCGGCCCCCCGGGGGGGAAACCAAAGGGGGTTTTCCCCCCCAAAAGGGGGTTTTTTTTTGGGGGGGAAGGGGGGGGGCCAACCCAAAAACCCGGGAAAAAGGGGGGGGGGGGGTTTTCCCCGGGGGAGGGGCCCCCCTTTCCATTTAAAAAAGGGGGTTGGGGGGGGCCCCCCCAAAAAAGGGGGGGGGGGGGCCTTTGGGGGGGCCCCCTGGGGGGGGCCCCCCCGGGGGGCCCGGGGGGCCCCCGGGGTTCCCCCGGGGCCCCCCCGGGGGGGCCCCTGGGCCGGCCAAAAGGGGGGGGGGGGAGGGGGGGGGGCCCCCCGGGGGGGGCCGGGGGCCCCGGGGGGGGAAAAGGGGGGGGCCATGGGGCCCCCCGGCCCCCCGGGGGGCCCCCCGGGGGGGGGCCCTTTGGGGGCCCCCCGGGGAATTAAAACCCCAAGGGGGGGGGGGGGGGAAATTTAAAAATCCCAGGGAAAAAAGGGAAGGGGAAAAGGGCCCCCAAATTTTAAAAAGTTTTCCCCCCCCAAAAAAGGGGGCCAGGGCCCAACACGTTCACATGCCTCCCACCAAAATCCAAAAATTCGAATCCTTATCCATAGTATCAAGACTTGCCATTTTGTTCCAACTGGCTAGCTTATATAAGCCGTCCTTTTGGCCTGGCTGACAAACCATCACCTCCTTCCGGCCTCCACCAGTCAATCACAGCGAGAAGCCACAACGGCAGGGTAGTACTTACAGGCTGTATCGCGATACACCTGACGATGGCGCGGATTCGACGGTCGAAAGGAACTCCATACGCGGCCGGCCCGGTATGCTGCAGCTCTTGCCCGTTGCATGTTAATCATTCGTAGTCTACTTTTGTTTTCGATATTCCTCAGTCCGGAAATATTTGTTTCAAAATAAATAAAAGGGATGTATCTAGGCGATTTTAGTTCTAGATACATCTCCTTTATCCATTTCTATGACCAGTATTTTCGGACGGAAAATAATTACATTCAATCACATGTATTACCGCTCGCTCGTTGTATTTTTTAATGGTATTCTGTTTTCAACCGTATGCCATCAGATTCCGACATGTTTTATGGGTTTGCCATGTATTATATCATGTGTCATCTCAAATATAATCCCACCTTTTTTGTGAAGTTCACGCCTTTGAAGAATAGAGTTTTGCAGAAAATTTGAAAAAAAAATTATTTAACGCTACAAATGGACACTTAAAGATCATTTCCAGAGCACATATACAATTTCTGATGATGTTTCTCGTATTTTTTTTGAGAATTGAAGGTGTTTGTATGTACATTTGGTTCTTGGAGATGTTTGTCAAACCCATCTCAAATCAGTAATTTATCTCTGGTTATCCATTGTCCTTTCCATTCTAATTGACCGCCTTAATATTACAAAATTCCTTTAGAATTTACATGTCTTATTAATGTTTGCCAAATCCTCTTCCCACATCGCCTAAAAATGCCAACATGCTACAGGCCCGGAGGCAAAGTTGGGCCAAGGCGGGCCACCAGCAAAGATCCAACATGCAGGAGGACATCCTGCAAATAAAACATCTCGGATCGGCGTTTAGTCGTGCTCGACTGGCTGGTACTTGCACCGCCCTTCTAGAGACAGTTCCTAGAATATCCCTTGACTTGCCGCTTGATTTACCATGCGGCTTGAGGATGATATTCGTGGCCGGTCGGGCTGCCACAGGAAGGTCGCGGTTACGCCATGCCTCTGGATGCCCCGGCGCTGCATGCATGCTTGATGTCTACCCTGCCAAACGCTGGGTTGGTGCTAACGGTGACTGGCTAGCGATGTGGGATGCTGGCCATATTGAACTGCACAATGTGACAACAACTGTCACTGTGCCACTTCCGCCCATTTCCAGCATAGGGTTTGATCTGGTTGACTTGCCAGACAGCGGCAATTCCACTTTGATCAAGCAAGGGCAAAACTGAAGAAGATAGCTATCGCTGATGCACCATCCAAGAAGGCCGGCTATAAACCTACGCTGTGATCGCGGTGTTTGAGATCTCAATTGCCCGCCAGAGGTGGTTTCACCCCGGGTGGAAACTATTAAGGTCGGACCTCATGTTCCCTTTTGTGTATGAAGATGCTGTTCTTCATGGCGGACGGATCTTTGCACTGACAAACGAGGGTCTGTTTTCGTTTGGCAGCTCGATGGTAAGCTCAACTACATTGATCACATTTTGGAACTACTGCAATTCAGACAACTAATATGATGAACGGTTTTTGTGCAGGATTGAACTTGGCTCCCAGAAAATCCCGGCCCTGTTATCATCGATGGACAGGACCTCCGCCTCTTTTGGAATCTTGTACCTGACATAAATGACAATCAAACTATGTTATTGGTCCACACCCGGGGGTCGAAAGGGGAAGAGGTGAGAGTCCATATCTGGAGCGAGGACTGCGCCATATGGAACAATCGCTGCCTTGTGTTCCAGCTGAATGGCATGGTCTGGAATCTTGCTGGGGCTCACTGGGAAAGGAAGCATGATCCTGGAGCATACTCTCTGTTCATTGGCATGAATTATCCACTGATGATTGAAATGCCACCATCTGTACATGATGCCCAGGGCCTTCCCTTCATGAAGCATGGATGCATTTTCAGTATGCATGAACGCATTAGGAGTTGGAATGGAGACTTTCCTGACCTATGCCGTTTCAGCTTGAATGAAGATCTTGCACTAGGTGTAGAACTTACCAGCAATCAAGCTCGGGCGGATGCCCCCTATCTGGCTCGGCCATCCATGCGGAACACAGAGGACTGGAATGTCCGCTAAGATAACTAGTCATTGTATTGTTCCTTGTTCTTGTTCCCAGCTATTGTACTTTATTTTGTACTCAGTTAAAGTTGTGTGAATTTCATGTATTTCGTGATATTTTTTACCTTTTATCTGGCACATATATTCGTGTGTAATGGGATAAATAATGTTTCCCTCCTTCCCAGTATAAGACATCTTTGCAAGCTATGTTAGCTTTCAAAGGCGCCTTATATTTGGGACGGAGGGAAATTTCTGGTATTTGTAGCACAAATGTGAGAGATTTGTATCAATGCCTTGGGCTGGACGGTATGATTTTCTAAGGAGACAACTTTTTAAATCTCTATGCCACCGAGGAGATACATCTCTGGGTCTCCCATCAAACTGGTCGTCCGTTGGCCACGGATGAAAACATAATTCTATAGTAGAAGTTATTTGGTTGCACCATAGTACAAATGTATTATTTTTTAAAGATATTGGGTTCAAAGCATATGATTGGAGGTAAGCAAAGCATATGACTTTGAAGGTTTTATGGCTATGGAGAAAAAACCTCTTTAGGGTAGAAATGTGTTTATTGGTAATTCACAGCTTGTTTCCACGCGTTCTATTTTCTTGTTTGATTGGCCTGTCATTACCTCTTTCTAAAATAAGAGTTCCCTTTAAATCGGCAATGTTTCATTTTGGCTCAGCGCCAAAAGTCCTTGGCTGTTTCCATCCCAAAATTCTAATCCGTATCAGTATTTCCATTTTGTTCCAACCGGCTGGCTTTTATATAGACACCCAGACATGCCATCTGGCCTCCACCACAATCCATCACATCACAACGTGAGAAACAACGAAGCGGCGTAGTAATCGACCTTATACACCTAACCGCCGATGATGGTGTGGATTGGGAAAAAGAAAAGATACGTTGCAACTTTGGCCCGTTTGTATGCACGTAATCTTGCTGGATCTGGTTTTCACACTGTACGCCACCAGGCTGACTATTTTAATTAAAAAAAATGCTTGATTATTGGGTTTGTGCTCTGTTATTTTCGCCCCATCCTCTGCCAGCTTTTCTGCAGTCTTGCTCGGAGTTTGTCCATAATATTGATTAATTATTTTCAGATCTAATATCATCCCAACTTTTTGTATCGAGTTCATCCATTTGAAGAATGGATTTTCGGATAAATTTTCAGAGCGTGTTGCTTAACGCAACAGATGTGCACTTCATTCGTTGTCACACAGAAGATTGGCATTTAATTGTTTTCATATTAGATCTAGGATTTTTCTACAATCTTATTGTGGTGTTTCTGGTTGAGTTTGGTTCCTCGAGATGATTGTAGACATTCCATCATTCATTTTAAAACAGATCTAGGATTTTCAATCCTTTATCGTGGTGGTTTCTAGGTGCATTTAGCTCTTACAGATATTTGTCAAAATCTCCATTGTTTGCTTTCGGAATAGATCTAGGATTTTCTATCTTTTGTCGTTTGTTTTTGGTGCATCCAGTTCCTTTTTTAAACCCTTCACCCTTCATTTTCAGAATAGATCTAAGATTTTCAATTCTTTTTTATCATAGTTTTTAGATGGATTTAGTTCCTCTATATGCTTTCAAAACTTTCATTGTTTATATTTCGAATAGATCTAGGATTTTCTATCTTTTATCATGGTGTTTTTTTGTTCGTTTCCTCCATATGCTTTCAAACCCTTCATAGTTTATTTTTTTAGAATAGGCGCTGTTGGGAGTCCCTCCCTCTACCGGCTCCGCCCGGGGCCCTCCTTGCCTCTTCTGGCCGGCCATGGTCAAAGTCGGCTTGGAAATGGGCCGGCATGTGTGGCCGACCATGGGCCAGTTGGTGTGTTTATGTGCATGGCCCACACGGCGCACAATAATCTGTTCATGGCCATGTCATGCCAGGTTTCAAGGCATGTCTGGTGGTGCGTTGTGCATGGACGAGGTCTACTATCCTAGTTGCAGGGAGAACAATTTACAAAGACCATGAACACAAGAAAACAATGAATAGAAGAGAAAAGGGAAAAATGACGAATGGGTGTGCCTTGGCCTTGAGCAAATAGTATGGAGCTCTTCATCTAGCATGAATGGGAATGAGGATCTAATCATCGGTAGGCACTTCATAGATTTTTAATCTATTTTCGAATGCAGATGCCAGAGTGAGCCAAGTTGTATCACTCGATTGACGACGAAATCAATAAAATTTGCATTATCAATTCTTCTGACAAAATAACAATAACAAATATAAGACATTTTAAATCACTTGTGGTCCATGAATCAATGCAAGTATGGAGCTGTTATAATAATAAAGCGGCAAGCCTCTCTTAATTATCCTAAGTGGACAGAAGGATGCAATAACCAGAAAGTAAAGATTATTCTACAAGCGACAACCAACAATGTGATTGCATTACTACTATGGCTTTATACTAGCAATTTTTTTTGGCGAACTTAGTAGTTTGGAGGATGTAGTTGTAGGCCTTGAAGTGGTAATCCTGGTACCCTGACCCTGTGTGACTTCGTGGGAATTCTTCTTCTGGGAATAGATCTGCAATTGTAGTTCCTTCCACTTCCTCCAAATGGGACGCCATCATTCCTAGATCCTAGTGTCATCTTCAATATTAACTTCACAAATCAGGATCTATTTATTTATCAAGCATATATATGAAGCTGTATTCTTTCCTAGGGAGGTGCTTTGTAGAATTCGCAAGAGCGGGCACGAGCCTAGTTTTTTTTGGGCTTGATTTTCAATCTTTCATATCTTCATACCAAAATTCCAAATTAAGTTTTGTTTTTAAATATTTATGTTTTCGGTCACGAGGGCCTTTCAAATGAGATCCATTTTGAATATATTTTGATGAGTTTTAAAACTTCCCAGTTTCAACTTTTCAAACTTGGTACGGGAAAACCACAAAATCATAAGTTGCAGAAACTAAAACTTAAAACCTGTTAAGATCTGGTCGTGATCCAAAAATTTTGCAATCACGAGAACAATCAAGTGGCCGATAATTTGTGCCACCGTTCTTTTCAGGGTGAAGTTGTAACAATAAACCCCCAATGTTGAAGGCCTTTTTGGACCTTTGTGCTGCTGGTAGCACCGTAACCGCTACTTAGACAAAGGCGATCGTGCTTTAGCCCGCCTCATTCTTCATCCATGGCGTTAGATTGTCCATGCCTTTGTTTGGCCTCCTTTTCCTCATACAAGCGTTCCGGGTGAGTCGGAATGAGGTCATGGCCAAAATGGTTTCAGGACCATACACCATAAAGAATGGTGCGAGCGGTGGATATGTTCGGCGTTGTCGAAAACTCCAAAACAGAAAGCTCCTCCACACATTTGTTATCAGCTTCGCCGAATCGGACCAAGCATGGTTTTATACCACTTAGGATCAATCCATTGGCTCGCTTCTACTTGCCCGTTTTGGGGTGGTAGATGGGGCGAATCAATTTGATATTGTGCTTAATACACCATGATTTTGCCTCTTCAGCCGTGAAGTTTGATCCCTTTGCGATATGATCTTGTGAGGCATCCCATAACAATGTACAACACCCAAGATGAAGTAAATCGCAGATTTAGCTTTTGCCAAGGCCGAGGTTTTGCCTCAATCCATTTGGTGATCCTAACCATAACTAAAAGATACTTTTTTTTTTTTTATGGAGTGGTCCGACCATGTCCAACCCCAAGCAATCAGCCATGTGATTGGGATTATTATTAGGTCTATGGCTGGCAAGTGGCTCCTTTTAGCAAGACCGGAGACTTGTCGAGCTCGCCGCCCTGTTGGGGCCGTAAAAGCTACTCAAATTCCTTGCTTACCAAGGTCGAGGTGTTGCATGGGCCCACACATGCCGGAGTGAACTTTTATAAGACCTGTTCCTTCCTCTTGAAAATGCAGCGTTATAGTATGCCGATAACTCTATGTTTGTAGAGTTCTCCTTTAGAGATGGTATAAGAGACAAATCCAAAAGATCGCCATGTCTCCGTATGTTCCCGGGTTGTTCTTTCTTATCAAATATTCAAGGTGCAGCTCGGTTCATAGCGTAATTACTTCCATGATCTTAGTGGTTGAGTATGTTTCTTCTAGTTCTAAGCCCCAACTATTTCCGGTGATCAAATCGGTAGTAGGTTCCTCGACTAGTTTGCTTGAATCAGCCGCACCTTGCCCACTTGACAATGATTTGAACAACCGTTCCAGGTTATTTTGGGGAGCAAGTTTGCGCGTTTCCTATCCTTAACGGTCTGCGGCTTGATTGTTATCCCGCCGATGTGATGAAATTCTAGGCCACAAAGCGGCCGACATGGTCATCACTCTATTCCAAACCGGACATTGGTGGGTCTTTGGCATGGAAATCATTGAAGAGAGATGCAAAGGGTGGAATCGCCTTTGGATCTCTAGTCATTGAATACCCATAGATACTTCCATTTGAAGTCCATGAGGCAATGCTTGGTATTCTACGGCATTATTGGAGTCTGTGTACATGATCTGGACCATGTACTTCATGGTTTCGCTTAGTGGGTGAGGCCTTAACCACAACTGCTCCTAACCCGGTGAGCCTTTTGGAACCATCAAAGACATTACCTAGTTGGAATAGGCTGCATGCTCTTTAGGGAGCTCCTTTGTCATTCGGTGACCAAATTGGCCAACACATGGGAATTAATAGCCCGACATGGTGATAGAAGATTTCAAAAGGAAGGAGCTCAATGGCCAATTCCATGGTACAAACCGGTGGCGCCCTAGTTATTTATAATGTCGTTTAGTGGCACTTGAGGCCCGTTATCGAAACTATCTTGGAAATAGTGCCTTTTTTTGAAAGCCATAAAAACCGCAAAGGATCTTGGTAATGTGGGTACCTCATTTTACACAATGTGTACCTCGAAATGTGGCCCTCCATGGCTCGCCGCGATTAGAATGGCGCCTTCGCATGGTTAGTTGCTGGGATGTATAATAACATTAGCTCGCTGGGGGAGGAAATAAAAGGACTAGTGTCCAGAGTGTTTTGATTTTCCCGAGGCGAAATAGGCGACGGTCCACTTGAAGCACTCGATCTGTTTAAGCTGCCAATAAATGGACAGTGCCTTTGCCAATGCGGGATGTGAACGGCTCACGGGGCAAGACATCCAACCTTCTGGATATCTCGGAGCTCAAGCGGTGATTAGTTTGCTGGCCCGATTTTGTCGGGGTTTGCTTCAATGCCTCTTTGAGGGACAATTAAACCAAGGAGCTTGCCGGATGGGCGCTAAAGACACATTTTTGGGTTCAGCTTGATAGCATATGCATGGATATTTTTAATATCCCGCCCAAGTCATGGATTGCGGTGTTGGTTGCCTGGTAGTAACAACCACATGGTCCAGGAAGGCCCAGTCTTGGGATCTGTGTGTGCATGCATGTTTGTATTATTCGTTGTCGCTGGTAAGTTGCGCTTGTATTTTTTGTCCCAAAGGGCATAATGTTGAACCGAGCATTGGGGGTAATCAAACCCTTTGCTTCCTGGTCGGATTCTTTCGTATTGATTTGATGGTAGCTCGGTATGCATCCAAGCATAAACGGGCCAGCCATGGCATCGAATCCGGTGAACTCGAGAAAGGGTAGGCATCCTTTAGGGCAGGCTTTGTTGACATCCTTGAAATCGATGCACAACTGCCATGATTTGTCCTTTTGGGTACAATGACCAGGTTTGCCAACCAATCGGGCATTTAACTCCCGGATAAATCTGGCCCCATAGTTTGGCTAGTTCTTCTCCCATGGCTTGCCTTTGGTTCCAAGAACCCGAACACCTGTTTGATTGGTTAAAACCGCCGGTTAGGTTCAAGCTATCCTCTGGATATTTCATGGGATAAGGCAGATCCAAAGGGTGCCAAACGAATATATCCTAGTTTTTGAAGAAAAATGTTGTGCGGCACGCCGAGTGGGCATCCAGGCTAGTTCCAATATTGTACATTTTGGATGAGTCCTCGGATGGACATGGAACTAGACGATCTTGTCAGCTGGCTTAAAGATGGTGATTTGGAATGCTTGGCAGAATAACGATCTTGAGGTATTCTTCTGTTTTTTAGTTTTGTCTTTGTGTTTTTTTTGTTTTTTTTTCCTTTTTTTACTTTTCTAAAAGAAATTCTGACCCTTTTTAAATTTGTGAACATTTTTAATTTTATAAAAAATTGTGGCGTTTTTTAAAATCCTCTAACCAATTCTTAATATCGTGAATATTTTATTAAAGCATGATTTCTTTTGAATCGTGAACAATTGTTGGTATGTGTTTTAAAATAGTTTTTGTGTATAATAAGAAAAAAGTACACCATGCATAAAAGGTTCACTGTATATTAAAATATTCTTTTGTTCATATTAAATAAATGTTCAGCCCATATACAAAAATGCACACAGTGTATTCAGAAATATAGATTGTATATTAAAGACTGGTTCAGCGATAATAGAACATTTACTTACATTCATGACCTTTTCAAATACTGTTCAATCAAACTTTTTTATTTCAACATCAATAAATATAATATAAGAGTAAAAGCAAAAACCGAAAGGCAAAAAAGCAAATCATTCATAGCTTAAAAACCCAACTAGAAGCTAGCTCAGAGTTGTACAAGTATCACTCTAGCAATTAGAAGCAGATTGATAGCCCAGTTCTTTTGGGGCTTTGGGGGCTGCCAAAAGAACTGGGCAGACGTGCTGAGGAGCAGGACTAGCTGAAGGCGATATATGACACCTCCTGATTGTAGGTCCGTAAAACTAATCATTTTCTTAGGGCGCCAATATCCAGCGACCGGTTGATGTGCATTTGCTAACGGGATGGTATTTTTTTAGTGTTAGTGGGGGTGGCATTTTAGTGTTAGTGCATGGCTGTTAGTTTGTTGTGGGACAATTTTTTCTTAAAACTGCCATCCGTTGGATCTAGATCCTATGGATGGCGGGCGTTTGTGGGGCCTTCCTCCCAAACAACGTTGCCGGTTCTCATTACTGTTTTTCTATGGATAAATGCATAGAGATGCACCATTTTTTTTCTCGAGGAAAATAATGCCTTGGTTGTTTAAGCCCATGCTTGAGGCTGTATAAGCCCGGGCAGTGGGTGCTTGGTATATAAAAATAAACTCTCATGATTGCTTGCTTTTGCATCCTGGGCAAGTCCTTCCAAGGGATGGTTGTTTAGGTAGCAATGTGTTTATTGGCAATTCACAGCTTGTTTCCACGCGTTCCTTTTATTTTGATAGGCCTGTCATTATCTCTTTCTAAAATGAGCTCCCTTTAAATGACAATGTCCCATTTTGCCTCAGCGCCAAAATCCTTAGCTGTTTCCTCCCATTATTCTAATCCTTATCAATGCGTTCAAGGCTTGCCATTTTGTTCCACCTGCTCGCTTTATAAAACAGCCAGATCCACCGACGCCTTCCACCAAACCCGCCACATCCAAACGTGAAAAGCAACAACGCCGTGGTTGTGCGGGGTACCCGACCGCCCGATAATGGCGCCCCCGCGGCGAGGAAAAAAAAAAAGGTCGCTGCAACTCGGCCCGTTTGCATGCCGTCGTCATGCTTGATCTGGTTTCATCGGTCGCCACCGGGCTGATTATTTTAATGGAATTCGGCCGAGCTAGATTATCGGGTTTGTGCTCAGTTATTTTTTGCCCTATCTTTTGCCAACTTCTCTTCGTCTTGCTCGTGAGTTTGTCCGGAGAATAGATAATTTTTTCCCATCCAATATCATCCAACTTTTTTGTGGAGTTGCCAACTTGTGGAATGGATTTTGCCGGATAATTTGAAGAGATGTGTTGCAAGCAAGATGGGCACTTCATTCATTTTTACAAAAAAGATTGGCACTAAATTTGTTTTTGAAATAGATCTAGGATTTTCAAAATAGATCTAGGATTTTTCTAGCTGCTTATCATTGTGGTGTTTCTGGTTACGTTTGATTCCTAAGGGATGATTCTACAACTTTCATCATTTTCCACCACAGATCTAGGATTTTCAATCCTTTATCATGGTGTTTTCTAGATAAATTTAGTTCTGAAAGACATTTGTCACACCCTTCATTACTTATTCTCGAACAGATCTATGATTATCTATCTTTTGTCGGGTATTTTTTGCATCCGGTTCCTACCAATTCTTTTAAACCCTTCACCACTTCATTTTCAGAATAGATCTAAGATTCTCAATCCTGTTTAATCTTGGTTTTCCCCCATGGATTCAGTTCCTCTATATGCTTTCAAACCCTTAATTATTTATATTTAGAATAGATCTAGGATTTCCTATCTTTTATCATGGTGTTTTGCCATGTTCGGTTCCGCCATATGCTTTTAAACCCTTCATAGTTGATTTGTTTTAGATTAGATCTAGATTTTTTTTCTTGAGTTGTTTTTGGGTTTGTTCAGTTCATACATATCCTTGACAAACTCTTCAATATTCATTTTCAGAATAGATCTAGTTTTGAACTAGTATTTTCTATCTTTGCTCGTGGTGTTTCGGGCGCGGTAGTTCCTAGAGATGTTTGTGAAAACCTTCATCAATTAAAAGTTGTATTTTTTATTAAATTTTCAGGTTTTTTCCTCCGGGACTGGCTTGTATTAATATTTCAACAACACAATCTCTTGTATTTTTTCAAGATATTCTTCCAAAACTGACCTTTAGGTGAAAAGAAAAGTTTGTAGGGATTGCACAGTTTGATTTATTTAGTTTTGGGGATTAATTATATGTGTGACAGATTTTTATCCTAGTTCTAATATCGATCGAGGATCTGCATATGCTGCTAGTTTTGATGATACATTTGTCTAATAAGATACTATAAGTTACATGCTTCGGTTTGCTAATTTCACAACATTGTAAATTTTTTAATTTGAAAGTTGGAGCATTTGAGAATCACGTTGTCAATGGCCACCATTATGCAGCTAGAGATTGAAGGGCCGGTTAATACTGTTTTCAAAGTTGATGTGGAACCACGTTCCGACAAGTGCTACATTGCGATGCATGTGGTCAGGAGTCTCACAAATAACAATTATTGTTCTGCATTTGATGTCAACGGAGATATCTACATCAGCTTACCAAAATTGGATCATGTTGAGGCTATGCAAGAAGAAACATGATATTTTTGGCTTAAATGGAGTTTCCAGCGAGTGGAGGAGGTAATGCAGTTGCGAGACTGAGGATGTTGCAATTACAATATCACCCACTTGACGATTTAAGTGAGGATGATGAGGATGATGATGAGGTGACCTCCCCATTAAAGAGATCAAGGCAAGAGTAGTCATTGTTTATTTCTCTTAATAATTCTGGTGCTACCAAAATCACTAGACATCCTGTTAGTGATGTGTGTTCTCTGTATCTTTCTCCGTGGAATTATGTAACTGATATGTTCACCTTCAGGATTATGCCATCTTTTTTTTTCTTAAAGAACCCAGCGTTGCATTTTTCAAATCTCACCATACCATATTCTAACATATGATGTATTGTGCTTTGCATTTTAAGGGCCTATTTTTGCAGGCGTGATTTTGAGAACATATAAATGGGATAACTACATGGTTGAACGTCATTGTGCATGGATCCCCATAGGAAGCATAATCACATGAGTCGTGGAGAAGTATAATCTATAGGAAACTACGTGTGAGTTCATTCATTGACACCAACTCCACTGGGCGTGCTTACACAAGTAGCACCAACAATATCCTGCAAGTTGTTCTACCAGCTCATCTAGGCACACAGCAGTGTAATCTGGCAGACTCTTTGCACGCATGGTCACGGATGTGCAACCGCGATCGCTGGGCGCCTGCATCCGGGGCCGGCCAGGTCAAGCCCATGTGAGGCATGGCCCATGCATGTGTGACAAGGACCAGTTTGTTTGTGTGTGTGTGTGTGTGTGTGTGTGTGTGTGTGCCCAGGCACGGTGTACAATATCTGTCTATGGGGCATGCGTGCGGCGGCCCAAAACATGGCTGGTGGGCTTGGGCATGGCCGTGGTTTACCAAGTTAGGCGGGTGAACTGTGTCTATATTCATTGATCATGAGTGTTTAAATACATGCGGAGGTACACCCGATAAGATCAGTTACAAAATATCGTGAGAGAAGGAGGATCCCGTGGATGGAGTCGGGCGGCATTCCGCCTGGGCCCTTCCCCGGCGATCCGGGCGGGCTGTCCTCCCGGGTGAGGCCGTTTCCTGACAAGAGGCCCGTGGAGATGTGTCAATCTTCCAACACCCAGCGAAGCGTAGTGCTCACCGGCGTTGGACTGGTCCGGAAGTTGAAGAAGGCGCCGCCGGCAATCCTTTGGTGAAGATGTCCGGCCGGGATGTCGCCAAGTGGAGAACACGCACCTCGCCGAGGGAGACTCGGCCCAAACGGGAAGATCAATCTCGGGCTTGGTTGCTGGGCCGGGATTACGGACATATCAGGGCGGCGGTTGCGAGAACGATGGTGGACGTGGGCGGGGGCGGCGGCTTCGGTGAGGGTTCCGGCCGGATGACTTCGGGCACAGCATTGGAGATGTTCGACTGGCCTCCGCCTGGCCGAGAACCACGGTGTTCGGCGCCGAGGACCAGGGCCGGGTTGGGGAAAACCGCAAAACCCGAGGTGGACTTACGGGTTCCGGGCAGAGCCCAACCGCCGGAAGAGCGGTAAGATCACCGGTAGTGGATCGGTGGAAGTGCAGCCCGAGATGACCCATGCCACAACGGTTCGAGAACCCGGCTTAACCAGGGGAAGTGACTATCCCGGGGATCATGCATGAATAGACATCACCGCTGTATGGCGGGGACAAATCGGGCCGTGGGAGTGAGATCCGCAATGCTCCGGAAGACTCCGGTATAGAGATGGGTCGGGGCGGGGCCTTCAAAAGCTTGGTGGTGGTGTCGGCGGGAGTGGACCGGGATGGCAGTTTAGCATGCCCCGCGTCGAGGATCTCGGCGTCCTTTTGGGGCGATGGAGACCGCTAGTGGTGTGATGGGCGAATGCCCAAGAAGTGGTGGAGAGGACCCATTCTCATGGAAAACTTCGGATGAAGTGAGTTCATGATCGACCGGAGGAAGGTGGGATCTTGGCAGGAGAATAATATCGCCGGCGGAAGAAGAAGATCGGTGTCTTGTCCGGTTGGAGAAAAGTGAGGAATCGGCCTTGGGGCGTGGAACCCAAGGGACAAGAGGAAGGGGTGAACCGAGCAAACCAATCATGGGGCGCCTGCTTCAGCCCGTAGAAGCGGTTGAGGCGACACCGGTGCCCGGTCGGCGGGGGTTGATGGCCGGCGGTTTTGTACACCGCCTCGGGCGAGATGCCCTGGAGGAAGGCATTCATGGCGCCGAGCTGGTGAATAGGCCCGAGCTGCCGGGCGAGGTGAGGCGACCAATCATGGCAGGCGGCCCCGGGACTGAATGTCCCCGTAGTCCACGCCGGCCCCTGCGGAAGCAGCGAGCACCCACCGCGCCTTTTACCGTCCAACGAGCCATCCGGATGGAACTTGTGGTGAAAGATCCATTTGCCGCCACCCGTTTTGCACCTGCGGGGCGGAAACCAACGACCAAGTGTCATTCCGCAACAATGTATTATACTCTTCTAGCATGGCTTTGGCGATTCGGATCCTAAGCGCTGTCCCAGAGGCGAGGGAATCGGGCAATCTGGTAGAAACAAAGAGGTGAACTTGGGGTTGGGCAAAGGCCTTGATTTGCCCCGGGCATGGTGTGTTGGTTCTATGGGGAGAACGGATCCGGAGGCAGGAAAAGCGTGTGGCGGGAGGAAAAGGCGCAAGTAGAAGTGGGTGGAGTTTGGCCTTCTTTGCATGGCTCCGGGGTAGGGCCGGGGGGTGCATGGTGGGTGGGACCGCTGCATGGGTGTTGGGAGGATCTTGCATGGAGGGGGCGGGCGGCCGGGGTGGTACCGGATTGGCCTGCATGGCTGGTTGCGTCCAAGGATTGGCCCATGGCTGGATCGCGCCCTGGCGGGGTGGAGGGCATAGGCGGTTGGGTGGGCGGATCTGGTGGGGTCCGCGAGGGAGGTGGGAACATGGGATGGCGAGGATGGGCGGGGATCCGGTGCGGTAGGTGGTCTTGGGGTTGGCTGGAGGCATTTTCGCGGAAGGAAATCTACCCGCCAAAAGTGACATCCGGGAAAGGTAAAGGACGGTGCATTGGTCGATCTTACCCCTTGTGTTCAAGGGGAACCAAGAAGAACACTAGGTGTGGACCGGCCGAGTTTGTGTGGTAAGGTGTGGAGATTGGGAAAGGAGGGCAACCAAATACAAGGGTGGTGAGGTGGGGTGCCTGCGGGGAGGTAGTAGGGCATGTTGTTGTTTCGGCGGATGAGGGGCGGGTTGATGAGGTGATTGGTGGTGTGGAGGGCCTCAACCCAATACTGGGGGCATATGGGCATGGATGAGCAAGGTGGGAGAAGGCAAGGCGTTGGTGGTGGGAAGGCGTTCGGCCTTGCCATTTCCGGAGGGAACGATATTGGGCATGAGAGGGAATATGACACCGTGGCAAGAAAGGTGGCGGGGAGAAGGAGAAAACTTCGCCCCATTATCACACTTGCAAATTTTTAAGAGAGGTTATATTGAGTGGAACGGGGAGAAGAAGTGTGGCGGGGTGGGTGCGGTGTCGGTTTGTTGGGAGAGGAAACACCCAAGAATAATGAGTAAAATAATCAAGTACAACAAGATAATATTGAAAACCGGAAAAGCTACACCGGTGAGGTCGACAAATCACAATGAATTATTTGGAAAGGAGTAGTAGTTTGCGAAAGTAGAAAAGGGAATGTGGTTGTTTGCCTTATGTTACAAGATTCACACACCAAAGAACCTTGCACCTTATTACATGAATCTAAAAATTTGTTTGCTAAAAGGAAAGGGAAAACAACTAGGATGGCCTAGCCCAAAATGCCATATGTCGGAGCTAAAAGAGAGAGCCATGGAGCCGCCTTTATTTGGAAGGCGGATATAGGTGGCCGAACTCGGACCTCATGATAACCTTCCCGCCAATTCCTTCAAGGAAGAAGCCAAAGGGATCAAAAGAGACAATACACCAATTATCGATAAAAGCGCCGAAGGGAAATGAGGTTCTTAATTATGGATGGAGAGACTATTATGTGGTGAGATTGAATGGCGGGGAGGGAGGTTGGGGTAGCAACTACAAAATTGACAAACCATAAAATTATACTAGAAGGAGAATGCAGGGAGGAAAGATTGGTGGGAAGTTGGCAACGGGGAGCTGGCGCCGATCCATGAACCACTGACATTGGAAGGCATAGCAGCTGGAGATTGGTGAAGTGCCGTGGCCTTACCGCGATCCCTGGTTTGGAGGTGGGCCAGCAGCCCCGGGTAGGCCCAGTGGGAGCAAGGGCGTGGCCGAAACATGCCGAGTTGGCCGGAGCCCGGCACCGCCCGCCGGCTGGGCCGGCCCCCAAGGGTGAAATAGCCCAACCAGGCTCTTTGGGCCGCCCGGTCTTTGGCTTCGGCAAGGCCCGGGAGCTGGCGGTCCGCCCAACCAGCCGCGCCCGCCGGTGATGCCCGGGAGGGCTCCAGGGCGGGCCTGCCCTTGTTTCATGTGGCGGGGAAGGTGGTGATCCGGGAGGGCGAACCACCGGCGGAGGGCGAGCCATTGGATGTGCCTCCGCCGGGCCGATGGTGAGGGCGGATGCCCCGGCGGCGTTCCCGGCCGGTGAAGCCGACCCTCGAGGGCGGCGGAATGGCGGGCCCGAACGTGGGGAAGGGCTGCTGATGGGAAGGGGTAGCCATGGCGGGAAGGCCCTCGGTCGCGGTGGTGAAGGCGTGAAGGCGGTCCATGACCGGCTTAACGCCGGCCATGGCATTGGCCCAGCTGTTGGAGGCGGCGGTATTGGGCCCCGCCATGTCCCCTTGCACCGTCGTAAACTCCGCCGGATGGGATGGCGCGGCCAGCGGCATGCGGAGGAAGACCTCTAGCTGGGTCCGAGTTGGTATGCCGTGTTTCCGGTGGCTGAATCACGTCAGAGTTCATCAAATATGGTGGCGAGATCCAAAAACGATCATGATGTCAAGTTTCCGCCAAAGGATCCTCATGGAGTGGGTCGCCTCTTGGCACATGCTCCTCGGCGTGGTACTTGGGAGGGCGAACCCGAAGAATGGCGCCCCAATAGTTCGCCGCCCGGGGCTCGGCTTTGAAGGGAATGAGAGACCCGATGTTAATATGATGCATCGGGAGGCGGTATCGCGGGCACCGGATGGGAGGAGGTGCAATGGGGGCGCCGGGGTGGGGGAACCGGCGCGGAGAGGGGCACCGCTGGGAGGGCACCAGGCGGTGGAGAATCCGGGCGTTGGGGAGGAACCCGAGGCGGGAAGGCGGCGAGGGGTTTCGGCAGGCTACCCAGGGGGGGGGCACGGGAGAGAGGATGAAGGGTGGCGCCCCGAAGGGGCACGGGGAAGCGACGCCGGGCTCATGGCGGGAGATGGACGGAACAGTGGCGTCGATACCAAGTTAGACGGGTGAACTATGTCTACATTCATTCATCATACATAGAGTGTTTAAATGCATGCGGGTACACCCGATAAGATCAATTAAACAATATCGGAAGGAGAGTATCCGGCGTGGATGGAGTCGGGCGCCGCATGCAGCGGGGCGTTGTTCCTCCCGGCGATCCGGGCGCGGTGCCATCCCTCGGCGCCGGCGAGGCCATTGTCCCTCGACAAACGAGGCCCAATGGCAGATGTGTTTGTCTTCCAACATACCATTTATTCCACGGGAATTCCAAACATGCGGCCTTTTTGTAACCGCATGTATCATATGTATCCGGTAGTCCTTTCCTAGTTTGGATCTCAACCAACCTTTCCAGATCTTGGCCTGCATACCTATAGTCACGGGAGGCGGGACCTCCGTGGTATATCGCATGTACCTCCGATCAAGGAACAGCAAAGGGGGAGGCAATTTCTCTAACTTGCTTTCCCATGGCCTTGAGGACATCTTGGTGACACCCCACCTCCGCCTCCGGCAGCCCCGCACCTGCCACACCTAGCAAGGGATCCACCATCCCCTTCCGGTGCACCTAAATCCAATTTGGAGTTGGCCTCTCTTGGGTTTTCATGATAATATTATATATTCCAACATAAACAAAGATTAAAATTACATGAAGTGGCCCCTTCCGGGAGGCAAACAAGGGCTAGAAGCCATGGGGCTTGCAAAAGGGGCTCAAATGCCAAAGTGTTGGAACCACCCTCCGTTGATGGGTCCTAATATGGGTATCCCAATTGTGTAATAAGGAAAATGGCAGCTTTTCACAAACCAACCTTTCGGGAGGTTTAAATATTCAGGTGGTCATCCCTCCCGGTGCCCCCAACCTAATGCTTTTAGGATTTGATTCTCTTTGTGTTTTTCATGATCCAACGATGTATTCCAACATAAAAGAGACTAAAAGTCACATGGGTGGTCCCCCAAGAAATGCTACATCCGGATATCGGTACCCAAAGGAGATGGTGGGGATCAAATTGTATGGGGTAATTCGAAATCACTCATTTGCATGGGGTCCCAATATGGGTATCCAAGGGTTTTGCAATGAGGAAAAAGTTCCATAAAACATTAAACAGGCACCACTTTCACAAGCCAGACCTTCTAGCGGCAAGATCCAGGGCTTCAATGTGCACTTCCCACTTTTCGATGCTCCCAATACAATTTATGGTAGGAGTTAGCCTCTATTTGGGTTTATCCTGATCCTATGACATATTTCAATATGACGAAAGACTAAAATCATCAAAGTGACCTCTTCAGTTAAAACCTATGGCTAGGCGCCATAGGGCCCCGAAAGTGGAGCATATGAAATCACATGAGGAAGTGTTGGAGTCACTTCCACTTTTGCATCGGATCTAATATGTGCATCCATTGTTTGCGTAATGAGTAAAGAGTCAATACCAAACTTTGCGGTGGCATGTCCTTCACAAACCCAAACCGTAGGAAGATTTCCGATTTACTCTTAACCTTCCATCTTGGCCACCCACCCCAACCCACGGTTGGCTCTTTTATAGTTTTCTTGGTCTTATATCATATTTTAGCACAAACAAGTACTAAAAGTCACATGTAGTGGATCCTTAAGAAAAGATTGGGCTAACACCGTAGGGCCCGTCGGAGAGTGTGGCATATGAAATCATGGGGGAAGTGTCAAAGCATTATTCTTCCGCATGGGGTCATAATATGGGTATCCGTGTTTTGCAATGATGGAAATTTAATACAAACTTTGAAGTGGCACCTACTTCACAAATCGGACCGCCGCGAAGATCCAAGGCATCGGGAGCCTCCCCCATCTACATAAGGTCCTATGAAAAGGAGCAAAAAACTAAAATAATTAGAATGAAATGAAACATCAATTTAAAGAAAAAATATGGAACAAGAGAAAAACAAGTAATGGTCTTTACTAAGTTCTATTTGTCACGCCTCGGGAAAGGTTGTCTCGCCGACATTCCCTGGCCGCACTAACCATCGGGGGGGACTTAGCAAAAATAACCCACTTACACCGCCCCTTTTACCTCTAAATTTATAACCTACCCTCGTGGCACATCCCCCCACACCTTATCCCTTCCCCAGCTCCGCCCCATTGTGGCCCAGATCCGGGCGTCGCCATTTCCCTAGCCCACCCCAGGCACCCTCTCCTTGCTGGTCACCGGCTCAACCGTGATTTGCATTTTGCCCGGCCGGGGCCCTCCTTCCTCACCTTGTCCCCATTCGCTTTACCCTCTATGGCCCAAAAACCGCTGTTGATGCCCCATCCTTTAGTTGCCATCAGCCTGCTTCCCATCCTGTTTACCATCGCCGCCGAGGCCCCGCGACTCCATGCCCCCGAGCTTGCTTCCCAAGACCGGGACCAGAGGCGACCCTTAGTTTTCAAAAAAAATTCTGTGTGGTTTGTGTGAGTGTTTTGTTATTGGTGTGTGTGGATGTGAGTGTTTTGTGATGGTGTGTGTGAGTGTGTGTGTGTGTGTGTTGTGGGGGAGAGAGAGAGAGAGAGAGATTGGTGTTAATGGAATATCTACATCAGCTTACCAAAATTGATGTGGAACCACGTTCGACGACAAGTGCTACATCGCGATGCATGTGGTCGAGTCGCACAAATAACAATTATTGTTCGGCATTTGATGTCAATTCAGATATCTACATCACTTACCAAAATTGGATCATGTTGAGAAGCTATGCAAGAAGAAATATGATATTTTTTCTTGAAGTCCGTGAGTTTCCAGTGGGGCGGTAATGGTTGCCGGAGAGTGAGGATGTTGCAATTAAACGATATCACTTACTAGACGATTTGAGTGATGATGATGAGGATGGTGATGAGGTGACCTCCCCATTAAAGAGATCAAGGCAAGAGTAGTCATTGTTTATTTCTATTAATAATTTGGTGCTACCAAAATCCGGACATCCCGTTAGTGATGTGTGTTATCTTATCTTTTCCTCAATTTTTCGATAAAGGGCATTTCATTGAATAGATATATCGGGTGATAAATCATATCGAAAAGAAAGCCCGCCTCTGATAGCTAGATGCACCGGCCAAAAGTCCGAGCACCCTAAAAATAAAATAATTTGATACAATGCCAAGCAATAAATCGTGGTTCAGCCTAAGGGCGGTAGATCATATCCAAATCACACCGCCATCCATGGGGGTGAAAACCCCCCAAACGCCCGGCCAGTAGGCGCCATCATAAAAATCCCTTCTTCCGGCTTCGGGATAGACCAAGTAAGAACCATGTGTAAAACATGAATAACCTGCATAGGAGGCGAGACACATTTATTGTTAAAAACCCATCATTCCTGGTAAGCCACATTGCCCAGCAAAGGCCCCCACAAGAATATGGGCAGTTTCAACATATTCCGGCACTACATGGTGGGTATAAATTGGTTACTTGGACTATAGCCCAAACTGCCGGCGAACCACTAAAAAATAAGTGTTTGATAGACTCCATGTTGGCAAAAGACACATGTCTTGGAACCATGCCCGGTTTTTTGCGGGTTATCTCTAGTTAGGATGACCCTTTTTAAGAAACCAGAGGAAAATCTTCACTCTTAGCGGAATTTTTAGCTTCCACAATTTCCTGTTATCCAAAGAACATCACAATGAACCATTGCATCATACATGGATTCAAGAAATTTTGCCATTCGATGCAAGTTCCATCGAAAAGTGTCCGGCTCATTCGATAGTTGAATGTCCTCCGGGAAAGTGAGTAATTCATTCCATGCCGGAACAAGTGCCCAAAAGATCCCTCGGAAATAAATATCGGGGTTTTCCTGTCCTAATACTTGTTTGATCGTGACAAATTTATGTCCGGCGATCCGGACAAGCTTCGGATATTGCACCATTAGTGGAGTGTTCCCAGGATCTTCCCGAAACGAACCCGAGCACCGCCCCTAACCAAGAAGGTCCCAAATTGGAAGAAGAATTCCTTGGCCTTCATGACACCACTCCAAAATGTGAACCCGGGTTTCCAATGAATTTGAGAAATGGCATTGGATCCCACATATTTTGCAATGATTTCCTGCCATACTCCATTCTCAATTGAGTAGTTTATAGACCCACTTCCGGAAAGCGATATTATTAATCTCAAGGTCTTGGATTCCGGCCCCTTGTATTTTAGGTCTGCATAATACACTCCACCTAGCCACCTATATTTCTTGGTTTCTTATCCCTGCCAAAAAAATCTAGATCTAAAGTAATCTAGTTAAGAACCCTTTGGCGGGTGGAAGAATGACAACATGCATAAAACCATATTTTTAGGACAGAATTGATCAAGATCAATCGCCCCTCATAAGACAAGAGTTTGGCCTTCCAAGGGCTAAAAGTCTCTCTTCCACATGCTTCCACTCAGCGATAGTTAAACACCGATAGTGTATGGGGATACCCAGATACCTTATCGGAAATTGCCCAGTGGCATCCAAAAATGTCGGCATACTGGTGCGGATTCTGCAGCCTCTCTAAAGCAAAAAAGTTCACTCTTATGAAAATTAATTTTGGAGAAAGAAAGTTCCTCAAAGGCACATAAAAGCAACGAGATTTCTTGTTTTATCTAGATCATGATCCATAAATAGAATCGTGTCATCGCATATTGTAGAATGGATAAACCATATTCTACCGGGTGGAATGACCCGCTTAATTTGACCATCCGCCCGGGCCCACAAGGGTAGGCAGCATGTCGGCCACAATGTTAAAAGAATAGGAGATTTGGGGTCGCCTTTGGCAAGCCCCTTCCTTGTCTGAAAAATAGTTGCCAACTTTGTCATTAACTTTTATGGCCACACTACCGCTAGAGACAAAGCTCTCTACCCAGCGACACCACTTTTGTGAAAACCCTTTCATGCGAAGGTTTGCCGGGAAGGGCCCTTAACTTTGTCGTGGGCTTTCTCAAAATCAATTTTAAGAATGACACCGCCCATTTTTTTCCGGTCGTTCATGTACAGTTTGTGCGGACGACCACTCCATCTAAAATGTTGCGACCTTGCATAAATGTTGTTTGTGTGGGTTTTACAACATGGTTACTACATTCAACCGATTAGCCGCTACCATCGTAAAAATTTTTAAAACTTACATTGAGAAGGCAAACCGGTCGATATTGTTGAATCGACTAGCCTCCTTAATCTTAGGCAAGGATAATTTCCCCAAAGTTTAAACGAGAAATATCAAGGTCCTCGGAATGCAGTTGGTTGAACAATTGAACCATTCCTTTAATGGCGCCCCAAAAGCATTTTTAGAACTTCTGCGGTAAAGCCATCCGGTCCCGGCGCCTTTGTTGTGTTCCATCTAAACCAGGCGGTTGAATTTCCTCCTCAAAAAGGAGAGGTTAGGAACTTCGTTTTCCGCCTTCCGAACGGTGATGTCATGAGTAACGGTTCGTTTAATGAAAATTAGTCTCGGCTAAAGGCCCAAAAAGGTCTTTGTAAAACTTAGTGATAAAATTTCTAAGTGGTCGCCCCCTCTTCAGCCTTCCCCTGGTCACGGGGAATATCGCCTTTCTATGTCTACCATTGGCTAGCATCTAAAGTATTTGATTATCATCACCTTGCACTAACGAATCAGCCTTGCTATGTTGGTACCATTTAATCTCTTCTTCACGTAGTAGGCGGGCAATTTGCTCGTTAAGATTGCGGCTCGATCTAAACAGCGAGGAGGCCCCACCTCGCTATTTTATCAAGGGAATTAATTAGGGTAGACAAACGTAGTTTTTTTTTTGTAAATTCTAGCGTATTTGGCCCATCCTAAGGAATCGGGCAATGCTGGATTCGATTATTCCATCTTTGGATGGGTTTTCCCGGGCTCTGCCCCTTAACTTAGCTCCTAAATCCCTCTCTAGTGAGCCATCCAAGTTCAAATTTAAACTCGTGGCGATTAGAATTCAGGATTGGTTGACCAAAATCGGTTAGAACGGGTGAGGCATAAGGCCTCAATTTTTCAAGTGCCCGAACCGATGTTAGGGATATTTGACCCCCGGTGGTAACTAGCACCGGTCGAAGTTTTTTCGGCAACGAACGGTTGTTGGGGTATACTAACGACGGACATCGTGATCTCCCTCAGATCGAGGCTTCCAATAACAGCATTAAAGAGGAAAAGGCCACCTAGTGTCAAACCGACGTTTTTTTTTCCCGCTGATATCGAACGATATTAAAATCCCCGATTAACATGGGATGAGGATTGTTTTCGACATGTATTAACCAGCTCTTCTAGAAATGCGGACTTAAACTCCTCTTGGCGGCCCCATATCAGCCACCGGACCGGATGAAGTTGTCGGACTTATTTAAGGTGGAATTTAAATGATACTCCCCTTTTGTGGACAATGGTTGCAAGTATGTATAGTTAATACCTAGCAATATTCCCCGGACCTCCTTGGGTAAGCGGCCATTTAAAATCAAAACCACATGAAAAGTGGTCCAAATCACGGTTGGAAAATCACGACCGATTCAGGATAGCCACAAAGTCCAACGAATGATCCTTTACACAATCGGCAATGTATTTGTGTTTAGCCAAGTCACCAAGACCCGCTATTCCAACATGCCCTCATGATGAACCAACTTTATGTTTAAAGACATTTAGTATCTTAGAAGATTTTTTTCGAAGACTTATTTTGCGCCCGGCGACAAGCTCAAAAAGCGAGTGTCGATAAATCATCAAGGTCTACTTAGCGTGTCTTTAACCGATGGGGAGAAGCTTTCCTTCATGATTGGCATCGGCCGCCCCGCCCTCCTCCTCGACACGAGAGGGTTAACAAAGCTCGACTTGGGAAGGAAGTAAGCCTTTAACTCCACTTGTTTTAAAGACTTGACCAAAAATCTATCTGTTAGCACGCCATAGTGACACCCCAAGTCTAGTGATATTTGAAGATACTTTTGGATTTTTCAAAAGACATAAAATATTTAAGAGGAAGTACCTTCAAAATCGAGGTTTGCGCGAGGCCCTAATAGCCTTCACCATAGAATCCTCGCCGGTGGCTGCTGATCCATCGCCTCGACAAGATGGCGCCAGTTCCGGCAAAGGAGTAACAATGGCCTCGGAACTGTCGTGGATTTGCGCCAATAGGGATTTGTCACGGCAGGATGTCCTAGGGGACTTAGTCGTGGAGCCATCGCCCGGGTTTACTTGCGGGGTTAAAGCGGACACAAAGACACAAGGGTTTTATACTAGTTCGGCCCCTTGATGAAGGTAAAGCCTCGCCTAGTTGTGATGGAATTGATGTAGTCTCGATGGCTAGGGAGCAAACAAGCTTTGCCTAGGCTCGAGTTGTGGTTGTTCTCCTTTGAACCGTAGTCGCCCCTTATATACAGGGGCCTGGTTCATAGAGTCCCAACCGGTTCATACTGTATCCCGGTTGGTATCTTCTATTCCTAACTTACAATACAAGTTATACATCTGGCCGGTTTCTTGCCACAAGCTCTAAACCGACTATAGGCCTTGGGCCTTTCTGCTTATACCACTAACGGGTTAACCCGGCCCAAGCCGGCCGGTTTACACCTAGTGGTAATATCCCAACATTAGGCCCCGTTGATTAGAAATGGTTCATGTCAATCCTTCACGAGCTTGTATCTTGGACATCTTCTTGTTTGGTAAACCGCCATGTCATCGGCTTCGTCCTTTGAAAGGCGGCGTCATCCCGAGATTTTATCCTTTATAACGCCTTCTTTAATGGCGGTTCCTGGATCCCTTGACCTGCTTTGGGTTGTTCTTATAAATAGGACCAAGGGTCATTTTTTCCTTCCTTTTCCCTTCTTCGCCCTTCCGCTGATCTTGGAGCTCCGCCATCGCATCAACCTCGCTTCATCCCAGCCGATCAACTGAAGCTCAGTCGCGGCTTGCTTCCCGCTTTCTCCGTTCCCGGTGAGCTTTTTTCCTTTCGACTTAGATCTGTTTTTAGGGTTCCTTTCGTTTGGTTCTTTCAATCTTCATCTACCCTTTTAGCTTTTTGAACCAAGGGATCGGCTGCTTAATGGCGGCCGGCCCGCTGCACTTTTCATCTTAGTCCCATGGATCTTCCAATATATATCCGTTTTCCCTTTCCTTTTTCTTACCTCCTGAAATATTTCTGTTTTCCTTCGCATTTGATCCGTAGTAATCATGTGATCTTGTGAAACTTGTTTCCTTCCATAGCTTCAATTATTTCCAAGGCCTAGATTAGGCGGTTTAACTCCCATAAGAAAAAAGCTACTAAAACGGCAGGTACACCATTAGTCCCTTGTTGAACCGCCGAGCTCATTCGACATTATATCACAATGAACCGATTTTAGAACCCGCCTCCGGTTTATCATAATTTAGATCAATCACTTGGTAACAAACACGCCTTGAACTGGATCTGTTACCTTTGTAGATCATGGCCAAACAAGTATATGAATCCCAACGGGTTCCTTGGTCACAAAGTTACAAATGAATGAATGGTATCAATTGGCGCTTTGGATGACAAATCGTCCTTGGAGGGTTCTGGAGAGGAATGTCCTCCCCCTCGGGAAGGGAAGTTGTGTTTTTGGGATCACTTGGCCGGGGCTTCAAACCGCCGTTCAAAATTTTAGGGACGTGGTTGGCCAATTTTCAGCTTTGTCCCCAAGACATTGGCCCAACTCCTACCAACCGGCCACTTTTTGCTATCCAAAGCATATCCGCAAGAGGAACCTTCTTGAACTTTTAGAGATCTCTTCCATCTAAACCGTCGCTTGAATTCACCAAGGCCCCAATCGAAATTAGGGTATGGCTATCCGAAAAGGAAGGAGATCACCTATCCCCCGCCAAACTCCATACTCACCCCAAAAGTGGAATGTGACATAGTTCTTAAAAGATACCTCGAAGGTGAAAATCCTTTACCTTTCATCCGGGGGCTACCAAATACCATTTCCTCAAAGATTGACTGGAGAGAAGCAAATATGCCCCCAACTATCAAGCTCCGAGCCTTTCGGCCCGGTTTGGTGGAATTGATCTTGCCGCTTTTGGTTATCTTGGGGCATCTGCCTTTGAGCCGGCGTTCGGTTTGATGTGTCGATTATCTTTGGCGCCGATGACCCCTCCGACACACCAAACTTGAACTTTCTGAGATTTGGATTAAAAGAAGAATCCGAATGAACCGGAGCATCTTCGGCTCAAACCGGCTTTCCTTACGCACCACCAACACACCACCGGGGTCTCGACGGTCATCATTAAAACCTGTTATTACTTTCATATATCCAACTTTTAATTATTTCCGATCCAGGGTGATAACCCGTTTGGAGTAAAACTTTGCAAAGACAAAGGTGGGCCAAACCGGCCCAAAACAAAAGTTGTCAAGAAATCAGCCCACAAGGAAAGACCAGCTTCATCCGACCCGGATTGATTTGTGGGTAATCCAGAACTTGACCTCTTGGCTTGCTTTTTACCGCCTTATTGATGATGATGCTTGTCGGGATGGCCTAAGCCAAAACGCAGGATTTTGGGAGGTAACCATTCTTTCTTCCGATTCAACAAATTTGCCTTCACCAAAATTTCCCGGGAAAGTTAACTTTTTCACCCCTTGCTTACTTGGATCCCAAACCTTATGAAGACACAGCAACATGAAAGCACAACCCGGCAAAGGACGGTAGTTACCCGGCCGGTTTACCAAAACCGGTTCGGGCCGCAAGGTTTCCACCCTTTTATTGTTTTAAATTTTTCCGCCAACCTCTTAATCCGTCCGACCAATTATCAGGTTACCTCATTCATCCTCCGGCGAACCTCGGCCAATTAGGCCGCCATTGAAAATAGCCCTTTGGGTAAGTCAATCGGCCACATGCTTTCCGATACCTTCGTAATGGATATATTTTTCCGACTTTTTGTCTCTTGGAAACCAAACCAAACCCGGCAAGAAGGCCCGCTTGGACAAAACAATTGAAGAAGGCTGCCCTTCAGATCATGGCGGCGGCCGGATCTCAAAACGTTGCCAAGATTTCCCAATGACCCTCCGGTTCAAGAGGAGGTTATTCTAAAGAGGCTTCCAACACTTCAATCTTCTGATCCACCGCCCTTTGTCGGTTTGAAAAGCCTCAGCCCATTAAAACAGCCGTCGAACCCAATCCGAGTCGAAAGCGATGGCGTTTGGATTATTAGTATGGGCCGCTCAACCGGGAATCTCCAACCTTAACCCGAACCGGAAAAGGATTCTTCCACTTTGAATAAAGGAAAGGGTGGGAAATTCCGGCTTTAAAACCGCCCAAGATCTTCATTTCGGATATCGGAAGCTTTGAGGCCGTGACTATGGAAGCTGGTCGAAATTAATGAGGGACAAGTTTGAGGTAACTCACTCCTTTCCTTATCACCGGATATTAGTCCTTGTAGCCCCAAGGGGGGTTTGTAATCTTGATCAAACCGGGACTTGATTATTTTCTTGATCCATTTTGACATCTACCCATAACCCAAGGGCCGGTTTAACTCATACTTAAACCGGTCCAATTTAACTGTAAAAACATTGGTAGAATCAAATAGCCATTAGCCCCCAAGTGCCAAGTTGAATACTTGTATTAAGCTTGGGACTTTGCCATTAAATAAGAAAATTGAAGGTACATTAGCCCCCAAGTGTCAAGCATATAACTGCGTTGTGTGGTTGGGACTTTGACTTGTTGTTAGCTGAACATTTTCAATGCCGGTGAGGTGAAAATCAAAAGGCCATCGGATTGCCGATTTCGGGCTTTTGCAAACTCAAGTTAAAAGAAAGGCCAAGAAAGAGTTAACCTTCTTGACCCTTGTTTAACAGGTGAAGGAAAATATGAAGAAAGAAACGGCGCCTGGGCCCCGAAAAGGCCAATTTGCTCAAACGGGGAAAAATCCGGCGCCCTTTAAACCGGTGGTGGATGATTCGGAAGGGAAGCAAGTACATTCTATACCGCAGCCATCTTGTAAGCTCCTGTGAATAAGGTGATATGTTGTACCTGCTGCATCATTAGTCCGGTTTAAAACTATCCCTTTATTGTATGTAGGCACCGCTTGGGCACTTGGGAAATGGCGCGGCGGAAGAAACAAGGCTGTCTACACTTTAGTTGGAGAGTTATATAAGAAGCCCAAATGTTATCCCACAATGTCACATAACAATCCAGCGCCTTCCCGATTCAAATACTGAACGGCTATCAATCCTTCCTTCCCGGATTGAAGAGGTGAAAAATCTCCCGACAACCGGACCATCAACGCCTTTGATCCGAGCCAAGGCATTACCAGTTTTGATCCCGTGGAAGCAGCTCAAGGCTATCCCGGGAAAGAAGATGGCTGATTTATGAAGAGGACTTTATAAACCCGGCGGTCGCCCGGCTTGTCCTTGGCCGGAAGCCGACGGAGCATTACCAAGCACAATATAATGATCAGAACAAGCGAAAACGCCTAACCTTTGAACCGGAAAACCTGATCCCTCCAATCCGTAAGCATATTTACCCCGACATTGAACCGTCGCTTTGATTCACGAAGGGCTTTTTTCCAAGGTAAAGGAATCGGGACTCGTGGATTTCCACCCCGGGTAGGGATGAAGATTTGCTGGCGGAAGATGAAAAACCTTTGAACCGGTGGCCGGGTTAAACATCCTTCCGTGGGGTTTGCCCAAAGAACAATGATCTCATTTGGGGGAATTTGTGTTGCCTTTAATATTTAGTTAAAACTTTTTGGATATGCCTTCGGCATAGGTGAAACTTTTGTTTGATTCATACTCCCAACCGGAAAAATTGAACCTCGGTGGCGGGACACCGCCCGGTTTATGGTATTCCAATATATATATATGAAAAATCAACAAGTATGTGATACAAATACCGCCATATTCTGGGCATGGAAGCAAGCCAAACTTTGAAGCGGAGGTCTTTAAAAACCATGAACCGTCGGGGAGATAATAACTCCCATATAATAAAAAGACAAGCCCCGTGTTATTCCAAGAGGATGAACCGGAAGAAAGGTAAACCAGGCAGATAAAAACTCCGGTGCAATACCAAACCGTGTCCTGTCAGCTTGGCACTGATAGTTAAACCGGATAAAAATATTCGTTGGGTTTAAAAAACGCAACAAAAATCAATACCAATTACGGGAAAATATGGCAAAAAAGGCAATAACTCTTTGCAAAAATAAAGCTTCATGGAGCTGGTGGATGGCATTAATGGTCGAGGCAACCAAGCCCAACAAGGGTAGCGATGGTGCTAGTTCGGCCAGGTCCCCAAAAGACTCTTGGCGAGTCGCCCGGCCAAGTGGCATGACATTGGTTGGGTTCGAAAGCCCCCAAATGACTCGGCCCTATTGGCCGACCAAGAGGCGGACCGGTTCGAGCGGACCGTGTCCCCCAAATGATCCGTGGTTTAACCTTATCAAGAGGTGTTGCATTGGTTCGGACACCCACCAAGCCCCCAAGTGATAAATATAACGTCAAGGGTAAACCGGAGGCCGCTTTTAAACCCCATGTAACCCACATGAGAAGAAAAGCAGAGACCCGCTTTAGTGAGGCTCCATTTTTATTATATCGAAGATAATATATACATTGTCATGCTATGTACATAAACCGAGCCGATGACTCAAGTGTAGTAAGGTCGAAGATGAGCTATATTCCACGGCCTATTGGTCTCCTCCCGATGTCGTGAGTCTTTCGCCTCGAATATCAATCGGATAGTAGGAACCCGGGTAGATTCTTCTTGACCACAAAAGGTCCTTCCCAAAGGCGGGGATAACTTGTGCATATCTGTTCGGTCTTGGATGAGCGGGCACCAAATCTCCTTCGAAAGGCTCCGGTTTAACCCGGGTGTGATAAGACGAAGATCTTTTTGGGTAAATCGCCGAACCGGCGGCTGCCATATCCGCCCTCATCCAATAGGTCCAAAGCGCCCTGCCCGCCATTCGTTGTCCGCCAACATAAGCCGCTACAGGGGAATCGCGGGGATATCCAGGGGCTGCCCCGCCCTGACCAGAAGAAAGGTGTATATCCAAAGGGATCGGTTTGGCGTAGTATTGATACTCCATAGCCGATGGGAGTCTTCAACCCACCCGGGTGTTCCGTAATGGAACCAAGCGGGGTTTGATGCCTGTAAGATTTCTTGATTGCTTCGCCCCTTTGGGGATGCGCCGGCGAACATCAAGCCGGATGTGCTCCGGTTCCAAAAACTCTTTCATAGCCCCTTGGATAGATTAGTGCCATTATCGGTTAATTATCTTGTGGAAAGCCCCGGAAAAATCACCTTTTTGATGGTACCCTTTGGCCGCATCACACTTTCGAAGTTCCGCTTCAACCCACTTGGTGAACTTGTCCACCGCCACCAACGGGGGTCTTCTTATCTTTGGATCGTTTAAAGGGTCCAACCATATCCAGCCCCAGTGCAAACGGTCACGTTATTAGGATCATCCTCAATTCTTGAGCCGGTACATGAAACGCCTTTGAAAATTTCGACACCCATCCACCGTTTAACCAAGTCCTCCGGCCCGGCATGGGCGTCAACCGGTAAAAAATTGCGGATTTGCCACCAGGGACTTTTGAAGGCGTGATGTCCACAATCCTTCATGGATTTCCTTAAATTTCACCGCCTTCCCGGGGAAACACGTTAAAGCCCGACATGCAATGATGTAACTCACCATTAAGAATCGCATAGATTTGGGCGGGATTATCTGCCCGCCGAACCTCATTGGCCGCAACCCTCGAGTCATATCGAAGGTAAGGGATCGCCCAACCGGAATAACATGAAGTTGCCCCCCAGCTTCCGGACGGGAATAGCCAAACCGCTTCACCGGGAGCGGACCGCGGGTTGTCCAAGGCGCCCAAAAAGACATTAGGCGGGACCGGTTTACCGGAACCCAAAACCTGCTTCATTCTTTCCCTTCCCGATCCCAACAATGCGATATTATCCACTTTCGATGATATCGCCATGGCGGGTCCTTAGAATCCCAATGCGGATACTTTTTGAGCCACGGTCCGAGTCACCAAAGCACTTAACCCGGCTTAAATTCATCTCCTTAGCCATCCGGAGACCATGGAGCAAGGCAACTTTCAGCTGCAATTAGTACAAGGGAACATTAAACGGAGAACGAAAAAACTTATCACCTCGTGGGGAAGTTAAACGATCCAGCCCCGAACCTTCCAACCTCCGGATCCGTCGAAATGAATAGTCCGATAGTGATCCGGCCTTCTACCGAACTCCCCCATTAATGAAATCAACAAGTGCTTGGACTTCATCCTTGCGGGTATATACTTTAGTCCATGCCCGGCTCGATGGCCCATTTTGCAATCCGCCGCCCCGGTTTCGATGATATCACCCAAAGGGGCTGAACCAACCTTTGATAGGGTGCCCTTGGAAATATTGCATCGGTTTCAGGCCATAAAAACACCATAGACTAACCGCCAATGCGGATATCTTCGGACTCAATAAGCACCTCCGATATAATAAACCGGCCGGAACCGGATACCCACCGCCTTCCTGCGCCTACCACAATGGCCCGCTTTTTGCCGAGCATTGGCTGCTACATATAACAACAACGGTTCCTTGTCAACCGAACCGCAAAACAGCGGATTGGCTAATTGCCGCTTTAGATCCTCAAATGTTTCGTGAAAGGGACCGAAAATTATCTTTTCCTCGGATTCGATAAGGGAATGGCCTTTCTCCGGGGGTGATAAACGCTCAACGCCGCAATCCGCCCGACCTTTGAACATCATTGATACACTTGGTTTAGCCAAGGAAGTGATAGCTTTAATTTTCTCCGGATTAGCCTCAATTTCAAGACACCGGGAACCCCAATAACTTGGAAAGGAACACCAAAAACACACTTGGCGGGATTAACATCATCTTATAAATCTAATTGTAATTTCCTTTCCAAATCTTCCAATTGTCTCCTTTTGTCTTGATTTCACCACAATATCATCTACATAAGCATGCACATTGGCCGATCCGCGATGCAAGCAATTTGGTACAAACCGGATAAGTAGCCGGCACTCTTGGAGCCCAAAAGGCATAGATACATAAAAGGCTCCAAAGGGAGTTATCGCTTTTCCTGGTCCAACCGCCATTTTGATCGATGATATCCAAGTATCGCCCAAAAACTTAAAGCTAATCCTGGGCATCAATAATCTGATCAATGCGGGGGAGGGCAAAGGATCTGCTTGGACAAGCCTTGTTAAGATCTGTAATCCCAACACATCGCCAGGCCATTTTTCTTAAGGACTAGCACCGGATTAGCAAGCCACTCGGATGAAACACCTCAATGATAAACCACCGCCAAGCCCGGCTACTTTTCTTCCAATGGCCTTTGCGCCCTTCATTAAACCGGGGGAGGCTGTTTCACCGGTTTATACTTAGGATCCACATTAAGGTGTGCTCCGAAGTTCCCCGGACCCGGCATGTCGGATGGCTTCCATGCAAAGATATCCCGGTTCTCACGGATGAACTCGATGGAGCCGCCCAAAGGGACCCGGGGGGGGGCCCCCCCCCCCAAAAAAAGGTTTTAAATTGGGGAAAATTTTCATGTTTTTTCCCCCCAAAAATTTTGGGGCCCCTTTCCTTTTTTCCCGGGGGCCAACCCCCAAATTGGGCCCCCCCTTGGGCCCGGGTTAAAGGAAAAAATTTTTTGGGGTTTGGGGGGTTCCCCCAAAAAAAAGGGGCGGGGGAAAAACCCCAAGGGCCCTTTGGGGGGGGGAGGGGGGGCCCCCAAGGCCCCCGGGGGGGCCGGAGGGGTAAGGAAGGGGGGGAAAAAAGGGGGGGGGGTTTAAGGGGAAGGAAACCCCCAAAAACATGGCGGGGGGCCCGGGAACCAAAGGGGGGGTTTTCCAATTTCCCCGGGGGGGGGGCCAAAGGGTTTAAAAAGGGGAAAGGGGGGGGGGGCCCCCCGGGGGGTTTTTTGGGGGGGGGGCCCCCCCCGGGGGGGGGGGGGGTTTGGGGGGTTTTTTAAAAAAGGGGGGCCCCCCCGGGAAATTTTAAACCCCCGGGAAAAAATTTTAAAATTGGGCCCGAACCGGGCCCGGGGAAAAACCCCTTTTAAAAAAAGGGGGGGAAAAAAACCCCCCCCGGGTTTTTAAAAACAAACCCCCGGGGGGGCCCCCCCCGGGCCCCCCCGGGGGGCCTTTCCCCTTTGGGGCCAAATCCCGGGGTTGGGGTTTTTTTTAAAAAAAAACCCCCGTTTTTAAAAAGGGGGGGAAAAAAAAAAAACCCCCCCCCAAAATTTAAAACCCCTCCCTTTTTTTTCCCGGGGGGTTTTTTTTTTTTGGGGGGAAAATTTTTTCCCCCCCCCCCCCGGGGCCTTGCTTTTTTTGGGGGAAAAGGGTTTTAAATAAAACAAAAAGGGGGGTCCAAAAAAGCCCGGGGGAAAAAAAAAATTTTTTTTTTGGGGTTTCAAAAAACCCCCCCCCGGGGGGGGGAAAAAAAAAAAACCCCCCCCCGGGCCCCTAAAAAGGGGGTTTTTCCCCCTTTTTTTTTAAAAAATTTTAAAATTTTTAAAAAAAATTTTTTTGGGGGAAAAAAACAAAAAATTTCCCCCAAAAAAACCCGGGGGGGGCCCCCCCTTTGAAAAGGGGGGGGTTTTTTCCCCCGGGGAAAAAAATGGGCCCTTTTTTTAAAAAAAAACCCTTTCGGGGTTTTTTTGGGGAAAGGGGTTTCCCCCCCCTTTTTTTTAAAACCCCCCCTTTTGGTTTTCCCCTTTTTTTTTCCCCTTTTTTAAAAACCAAAAATTTTTTTAAAAAGGGGCCCCCCGGGGGGGGGGGAAAAAAGGGTTGGGGAGAACAAAACCCATTTTGGGGGTCCCAAAATTGGGTTGGGTTTTGCAATGGGAAAAAAAAATTTTTTTCCCCCAACCCCCCCCAAAAACCCCCGGGGGGGCCCCCCCAATTGGCCTTTTTGGGAAAAAAATTTAAAAAATTTTTAAATTTGGGCCTTTAAAAAAATTTTAAAAAAAAAAAAAATTCCCTTTTTCCCCGGCCTGGGAAAGGGTTTTTCCCCCCCAAAAAAAAGGGTGGGGGAAGAAAAAATTTTAACCGGTTTTTTTTTCCTTTTTTCCCCCAAAAAAACCCCCAAAAACCCCCCCGCCCCCCCAAAAGGGGAAATTTTCCCCCCCAAACCCTTTTTAAACCCCCTTTTTTCCCCCCCCCCCCCCTTTTTTCCCCTTTTTTTTTTTTTTTTAACCCAAAAAGGAAAAAAATTTTTTAAAAAATTTTTCCCCCCCGGGGGCCCCGGGGGGTTTTAAAAGGGGGGAAAAGGGAATTTTTTTAAAAAATTTTTTTTGGGGGGGTTTTTTTTTTTTTAAAAAATGGGGGTTTTTTTGGGGGGTTTTTTTGGGGGGGTTAAAAAAAAAGGGGAAATTGGGAAAAAAGGAAAAAAAATTTAAAAAAAAACCCCCAAAAAGGAAAAAGGAAAAAAAAATTTTTTTAAAATTTAAAACCGGCCCTTTTTTTCCCCCAAAAACCTTAAAAACCCAAAAAAAAAAAAATTTTTTTTGGGGGGTTTTTTTTTTAAAAAAAGGGGGGAAAAAATTTAATTCCCCCTTTTTTGGGGAGGGGTTTTTAAAGGGTTTTCCCCGGGGGGAAAAAAATTTTTTTTTTTTTCCCCCCCCTTTTTGGAATCCTTTAAAAATTTTTTTTTTCCTTTTAAAACCCCCTTTTTTTTAAATTTCCCCCCCAAAAAAGGGGCCCCCCCGGGGAAAAGGGAAAAAAGGGGTTTTTAAATTTTTTTGGGGGGTTTTTTTTGGGGGGTTTTTTTTTTTTTAAAGGGGGAAAAAAAAGGGTTGGGTTTGGGAAAAAAAATTTTTTTGGAACCAAAAAATTTTAAAAAAACCCCAAAAAAATTTTTGTTTAAAAATTTTTAAAACCCCCACCAAAACTTTGGGGGGAAAAAAACCCTTGAATTAATTTTAAAAGGGGTTTGGGGGAAAAAGGGGAAATTTAAAAATTTAAAAATTTTTAAACCTTTGGTTGGAAAAAAAGGGGGTTTAAATTTTAAAAAAAAGGGGTTAATTTTTTTTTTTTAAAAAAAAATTTTTTAAAAATTTTCCCTTCCCAAATTTTTTTTTTTTCCCTTTCAAAATTTTTCAAAACCTTTTTAAAAAAAAATTTTTTAATTTTTCCCAAAAAAACCCCTTTGGGGGTTTCCCCCCCAAAAAAAGGGGGCCCCCCTTTTTTAAAATTTGAAAAATTTTAAAAAACTTGGGAAAAAAATTTTTTCCCCCCCCCCCCCAAAAAAAACCCCCGGGGGGGAAAAAAAACAAAAAATTTTTCCCGGGTTTAAAATTTAAAAAAGGCCCCCTTTTTTTGGGAAAACCCCCCCCAAATTTTTTTTTTTTTTTGGTTTTCCCCCCTTTTTGGGAAATTTCCCCCCCAAAAATATTTTGGGGTTTTTTTCCCCCCAAAAAAGGGGTTAAAAATTTTTTTTGGGGGGGTTCCCAAAAACCTTGCGAACTAATTATTCAAGAAATATTACTTACTAATTTTTTAGAACAATAGTTTCAAACTCAAGCATGAAATGTGTCGATTACATGCTCAAGCTAAATTCCTCGGGTTAATAGGATTGACATCTTACTATTGTCGGAAAACAACAAGTGCAGACTTGGAAGCGAGGAGAATAGAACCGGAAGTTAAGCGTGCTCAGGTGGAGTAGTGAGAGGATGGGTGACCTTCGGAAGTTTGACTATGGAGTGCGATTTGACCTGAGATTAAGCATATTGACTCGAGATTAAGCCATAGTGACATGAGATTAAGAAAAAAAAAAAAAAAATTGGAAATTTTGAAAAAAATTTAAAAAAATCCTGCAAAAAAATTTGAAAAAATTGTTACTAATGGCGACTCTATGTGTGCGCCATTAGTATCGATACTAATGGCGCACAGTGATGCGCCATTAGATCTGATTCTAATGGCGCCAGTGCGCCATTAAAAAAATTCTAGTGGCGTGATGCTAATGGCGCACCGGTAGTGCGCCATTAGTAGGAAAACCGTGCGCCATTAGAAGGCTTTTCTAGTAGTGTCGATGTAGATCCGGCCGGACGACTCTTGGTCATCCGCCCACGACGTAACCTTCGAGTCCTTTGAGCTTGCCCTCCAAGATCGTCAAACCATCGTCGCGATAGCCCACGGTGGCGCCAAGCTGTCGTGGATTTGTCACGGAAGATGTCCTAAGCGTAAGGACCTAGTCGTGGAGCCATCGCTCGGGTTTACTTGCGAGGGTTAAAGCGGACACAAAGACACAAGGGTTTTATACTAGTTCGGCCCTTCGATGAAGGTAAAGCCTACGTCTAGTTGTGATGGAATTGATGTAGTCTCGATGGCTAGGAGCAAACAAGCTTTGCCTAGGCTCGAGTTGTGGTTATCTCTCCTTTGAACCGTCGCCGGTCGTCCCCTTATATACAGTGGCGCCCGTCGGTTCATAGAGTCCCAACCTGTTCATACTCGTATCTGGTTGGTATCTCTCTATTCCTAACTTACAATCAGAGTTATACATCTGGCGGTTTACGCTACAAGCTCTAAACCGACTATAGGCCTTGGGCCTTTCTGCTTATACCACTAGCGGGGTTAACCCGGCCCAAGCTGGCGGTTTACACCTAGTGGTAATATCTAACGAGCTTGTCTCACCAACTCCGAAAGTGGTGTAGCGGATCGGTGATGAAGTAGACTGCAAGGGCTGCACCTCGCCTTCCACCTCGGCGATCGCTCTCGGCCGCCAAAGCTCCACTGGCGAAGAGGGCGCGGAGGACAAGCTCTCAGCGCCGCCATCGCCGACTCATGGTCGCCCTAACCGCCGGGAAAAGATCACACCGTCGGCGAAGGAGACCGAGTGCGGACGTCGGAGATGATAGGGAGTCATCGCATTGTCCTCAATGCGCAAACCCATCCGGCGGGGTGGCGCTAGACACGCCGTCGCCCGATGCTGCGTCACGCGAGTAGATGGTAGCGGAGCGAGCGTTCCACTTGATGAACGGTGTCTCAATGATCCATGCTGCGCCAAACCAGAAGTGGCTGGAGGTGGCGTGCCCAAAGCGGCCTGTCGATAGTCGGTGAGGCATCCATGGTTGGTGCCGACGATCGCGGGTTCAGCGGTGTAACATCGATGATTTTACGTTGGCGGCAGTCCGGCTCGAGTAGATGTTGATCGACAAGCTGCATGGGCACCACTCCTCCGAGGTGGGAGTAATCTTGGGCATTGGATGCGCGATGCTTTTGACCTCTTGCTTGGATCATTAGACCTAATAGTTTCCTCTGTCCTGCCACTTGTCATCCTCGGGATCATCTCCATGCTCCCGGACGCGCGACACGAAATCAGCATCGACATGGAAGTCTGAGTTTTCCAAATTGTAGCGAAACTCATACCCTTGCCTTGAACGACCACATCCGGCGAGAGAAATTAGTTGTGCTTGTCTTGAAAGCATCGAGGTTTAGCACAGCCACTTGTATGCGAACAATACCTCGGCGATGCAAGCGAGAAGATCCACATCCATAGTTGCGCCATTACAGCCAACCGCCCACGGCCCAAAAATGGCGGCGCGTGAGGGACCCGTGCACATGCACCCAAATAGATATTAACTCAAAGCGGTGTGGTATCTCCTCGACTGCCAAGCCTTGAACTCCAAAGTGACATTGTGAGATTTGATAAAAGCTGTAAACCACTGCTGACTATGAAGCACCTCCTCACTTGGGAATGACATGAGAAAGGCATTCGACCATGAGGTATGGCCTCCCAAGTCCACGCTTGCGCTATTGAGCAACCTTGGCAACCTCTGCCTCCACAAACTGGAAGTGATAGAGCCACGAGATCGTGACTAGCTGCTTGGGGAGACTTGAGGTGCTAGATCCGCCTCTGAGACATTGTCGGGCATCCGGAAAAAGCCATGTTCTCGATACCATATCCACGAGCATCGCCACGGCCCGGCATCTTGAGAGCAGGGCACCGCGCGTGGTCATCGGATGATTCGACTTATTACATATAAAACAAAATTGTTGTGTCACACAATCCTCAGAGTATGCCTGCTAGATTGACATTTAGTGCACCACACCTTTTAGCTGATGTTGTAACTCCAGCGGTCATGGAAGATTGAGGCAAGGTTGGTGTATTGCTGCGCATAAGAACCATCTGGCCGCCTCCAGGCAAGTTTAGCGTGGAAGCAAAGAGCAGGTGCCACACTCTGTTGCCTTTGCGACATAGGGACAAAAGGGTTGGAGTAGATGGCGCTGCTCCTGCTGGTACTTAGGGACGGCACCCTTGCCGCCCTTACATTTGCGAGGACGAGCCGCAACAGCAGGATGGAGGTAGCACACTTGATTGCCGCCCAACATTAAGCGGCGACGGTTGCATGCGGCGAGGAGCACCAAGCTGCTGCCCTTGATTACTCACTGTTGAAAAACAGCCTTTGCGAGCTGCGATGTTGCTTGCACAAGGCCACCCGCAGTTGAAGCATATATGACTGCTGTGGGTTGCCGATGAACTTCTGCCGAGCGGCATCCGATATACATGTTGTTGATGCATTGGAGGCTGATAGGCGACCTGCTTGCTGCGCCGATGCCAAGGATCCGCCGGTGCGTTTGGTTGCGTTAGCTGGACCGATAGATAGACCCCAGGGTGAAACCGGGGCCCGTTGAAGGGCTGGGATCGGACGGCTGCAGGGTCGAGGAGGGCGGGCATGGTGGCGGAGTTGAACCGGACGGCGACCGGATCGCCTCTCGTCATAGCGAGGAGCGGACGATGGCGCAAAGGAAGAAAGAAGTTAGGTTTAGGCGCTCCCGTCCGGTTCCACAAGTGCCCAAGCCAGCGGTGCGATTGACTATCGAAGTGGGCGCCTATGATTTGTCATGTCCTCATCCTGGTGTGGTCCCGCCATGAACTTCGGATCGAGAGCGGTACTCGTGTCGAGCGAGGCCCCCGCCGGCATCGGAGGAGTCAGCGCCGCAACAGTTTCTCGCCTGCATTGTCTTGACGCCGCAAGCATGCGGTAGCAATCCTGGCGTCCGGAGAGGTGAAATTCTAAGCGGAGGATCGGCCCAATCCACGGCAATGACGGCAAGAGACCGGGCGGCACCGCACAACGCCGCTGATCGCCGTCGGCAGCATAATTGAAAACTGCCCACCGCCTTGGGTTTCGCTTCCATCTCGAGTTCAAACCGTGCGCTCCTCGGACCGGAAGAGTTGGAGTTCACGGCGACAGCTTAGGGTGCAGATCTCCACTCGCCTCCGACCTGCACATATGACAAAACTCACCTGTCCGTCGAGCGACAGGTCTCTCCCAAACCCTCGGCGCCGGCGTCGGTAGCTGATATCCGCAAAAATTCGTTGGCCAACTCCTCGCCGGTCTTTCTCCGGCGTATCGTGGTAGGCGGTGAAGAATCCACAGCGGCGGGCGATCCTCCTCTTGTGGCGCCACGTCCGCATTGGTCGTCTCGACCACGAGAATCTAGATCCTAACCGCCGGCGTCGCGGCGACCAACTGGCGCCCGATGTCGGCGGCGCCTTGAGGCGATCCGCATTCGCGGTCGACGTTGTAGTAACATGTACCTCTCGCATCAACAACTGACAGTGCGAGGAGGCAATCTTCTCTTTAACTTGGTATCGATCGCCATGGCCTTCGACGACATCTTCGGCGAGCTCCCCACCTCCGCCGCTCCGGGCAGCCCGCTTTGCATCTGCCACACCTAGCATGCTTTGCAGTACTGCGACCTTCCCCCTTCCAGTGCCCCAGACATAAATCCAATTTGGAGTTGGCCTCTCTATGGGTTTTTCATGATAATATTATATATTCCAACATAAATAAGGACTAAAATTACGTGAAGTGGTCCTTCAGAGGCAAGCAAGGGCTAGGCATGCATGGGGCTTGCCGAAAAAGGAGCTCAAATCGCCGAGGAAGTGTTGGAACCACTCCTCCTTAGCATGGGTCCTAATACAGGTATCCTAGAATTGTGTAATAAGGAACGGCAGCTCCTTCACAGACCACACCATCTCGCGTGAAGGTTTAAGGATTGATGTGGTCATCCCTCCTTCCGGTGCCCCCAAACTAATGCCTGCTAGGATTTGACCTCTCTTTGCATTTTTCATGATCCGATGACGTATTCCAACATAATAAAGAATAAAAGTCACATGGAGTGATCCCGTCCCAAGAAATGCTACATCTTGATATCAGGGGACCCAAAGGAGAGGGTGGCAGATCAAATTGTATAGGGTAGTATTGAAATCACTCATTTTCATGGTATATGGGTATCCAAGAGTTCTGCAATGAGGAAAAAATTCCATGCAAAACATTAAACTGGCACCTCCTTCACGAGCCAGACCTTTGGGAAGATCCAGGGCTTCAATGTGCACCGGCCACTTTCTGATGCTCCCAACCCAACTACTGATACGAGTTATCCTCTATTTGGGTTTGTCCTGATCCTATGACATATTTCAATATGACGAAAGACTAACACTCACATCGAGTGGCCTCTTCGACTAAAAGCTATGGCTAGGCATACAGGGCCTACCGAGAGTGGAGCATCTGAAATCACATGAGGAAGTGTTGGAGCCACTTCTACTTTTGCGTGGGATCCTAATATGTATATCCATTGTTTGTGTAATGAGGAAAAAGTCAATACCAAACTTTGCAGTGGCATGTCCTCCACAAACCAGACCATCCGTAGGAAGATTTAGTGATTTACTACGAACCTTCCCCCTTCGGTTCACCCAACCCAACACGTGCTACAGTTGGCTCTGTTTATAGTTTTCTTGGTCTTATAACATATTTTAGCACAAAGAAGCACTAAAAGACACATGTAGTGAATCCTTCAGAAAAAAGTTTGGGCTAGACACGTAGGAGCCTATTGGAGAGTGTGGCGCATCAAATCATGGGAGTAAGTGTCGAAGCATTCTTCCTTTTGCATGGGGTCATAATATGGGTATCAAGTGTTTTGCAATGATGGAAAATTTAATATACAACTTTGAAGTGGCATCTACTTCACAAATCGGACCACCTCGCAGGAAGATCCAAGGCTTCAGTGCAGACCTCCCCACATCTACATAAGGTCCTAGGAAAAGGAGCAAAGAAACTAAAATAAGAGAAAGAAATGAAACATGAATTAAAAGAAAACATATGGAACAAGGGAATAACAAAAAATGGTCTTTTCTAAGTTGTATTTGTCACACTCTCGGGAAAGGTTGTCTCTGCCGAGATCCCCGTGTCTGGCACTAGCCATCGTGGGCTTTCTCCTTTCCCTCTAAATTTATAATCTATGCCGTCGTGGCACTCTCTCCTCACTGGTCACCGGCTCAAATGTGATTGCGTACCTTTCCCGCCCGTGGCTCGCCCCTCCTTCCTCACCTTGTCCCCATTCGCTTCTACCCTCTATGGCCCAACAGCAACATTGTTGATGCCACTGTCTTTTTAGTTCGCCATCAGCCTGCTTCCCCCGTCCTATTTCCACCGTCGTCGCTCGAGGTCCCGGGACTCCATGCGCCTCCCCGAGTTTGCTTCCCAAGACCAAGTTCGCCGACGCGGCCTCTGTAGTTTTTTCGAAAAAAATTGTGTGGTTTGTGTGAGTGTTTGTGTTGTTGGTGTGTGTGCATGTGAGTGTTTGTGTGATGGTGTGTGTGTTAGTATGTGTGATGGTGTGTGTGTGTGTGCGGGTGTGTGTGTGTGTGTGAGAGAGAGAGAGAGAGATTGGCATGCATATGTGTTAAAACTATATATAAATGAGATTAATATACATGAACATTACAAAAATATAGATACATTGAAGGCGTATCAATATCTCACCATGGTTCCACATGTCGCAACTCCCGCTAGCTGGCATCAACCATATGTGGTTATCGTCCACACACCCTCCATTGGTCTACGCGCCTGTGGTGCAAACAAGAAACCAATATTTTTGTTGGTGTCATGGTGGGCATGTGAAATGAAGTTTTTCCCTCCGAAGATGCGGGAGAAGATCCGACATGTGACAGGTGTAGTGGCCTATATCGATAGGGAGGAAGGGTGGTGGAAGTCGCTAACATGCATGGGAATGGTGAATGTTGGAGTTAGCAAAATGGCCACATATTTGAGTAGTAGTCGAGGCTGTAGCAACATCATGATGTTGTGCCTCTGTGAGATGTGGTTGACAGCTTGTTCGATATGGGGGCGAATGTATTTCCTTAGGCGATATATTCACAATACAGTTGGTTATGGGTTTGTGACCCATATCTCATGGACGGGGGATCATAGAGGAACTTTTGTGGTCTTGGTTGTATGGCTCAAATATCTACATTGGATTAGGTTCAAGGGTGTCGGCGGTGTGAGGACGCGACCGCCTTTGTGCCACTTTTATTCTTTGGGTATATCCGGATCCGTGCAAGGTTGCCTCGGTCGGAAGGTGTCTTTGGCATGGTACGAAGACAATGGCTATTAGGTCGTTCTTAAGAAACCGTCTTCTCCAAACAAGGAACGACACTAGTTTGGCTTCTTTTGAGAGCAGGATTTTCCTTGGATGGTGGGAGTTTTAGTTGTTATGTGGTGCGTGGAAGTCATCATGACCGGTGTGTTAGAGGATCTCTGCATACTCATGAAATGTAGACCAACACTCATGTAGAGCACTGGCCGGTTTGTTGATTAATTATCCGCAGGGCTAGCAGGTTCGTGTGCAATATTTGGCTTTATTAGGCAACATAGCCAGATAACGGTTTGCTGAGATGGTAGGCGAACAATCGTAGTCGAGCGAACCCTCACACTCGTAATCTCCGAGAAGAAGCATAATCATGGCATGATGCAAAATCGAGTATGATATAGGTCGGTTTAATATAACGAGTCATGTTACTGCAAGATGCACCAACAACAAACTACACATTAAGTGTTGCTCAATATGCAACAAGCTGCATATTGCGAACTTCACATTCAAGTATTTAGTTCACTCGTCTATGTACATGACAAGATTAAGTTTTGTTAAACATGCAAGAGATGACATAGTTAAACTAACTATCCAGGCAAGTTTAAATGAGACCGGAAACAACACATAACATTTCAGGGAAATCCCCATATGTAATTTTCAAAATTGGTACTGTTCTTCCCTAAACAAAATTTTATTATTTTAAAAAATGCAAAGTAAGTGCACCATGCTATTCTACGCATTTTTCTTGTCAAGTTACATATATAATCTATTTAATTCGGAGCTGAGGATATTTGGTTATGAAATAAATGATTTTAGCAAGACATTTATGCATATTTAATAAAACAACATTTTGAAGAAATAATAACATGGATGTAGGTTGGAAATTATAGAACTACACAAAACCCTAAGCATTTAACATATATAGATCATTTTAGTCCGATGCATGGTTTATGAGCTATTAAATGCATGAGCATGACATATTCAAGTTATGTGCAATGTTATGGAAATAGTGGCATAATATGATATGTAGCATTAGTCGCCGTGGCGGAAAGAAAGGCGCCATGACAGGTAAAAGGAAATGGTGCCACAGCAACGTTCGGTTTCGATAACATTGAGATATCCACGCAAAAGAATAAGTGTGGGTGTGCATGGATGTGTCGTCAAAGTGTCGATGGGGTGATCCGGTTACGAGTGTCCTATGTGTCGGTGGCATGGCAAATGAGGATCATGCGCGTAACAGTTCGGACATGGAGCAAACATAGGCGCATACAAAACATGCATTCGTCCCACGGCGCCGTCTTGGGTTAAACCTTCAAAGCGTGGATTTTTGGACGGGCGAGTCGGTGCGGTGTAGATGTTCCACGTGGACAGAGTGGTACAAGTTGTCTTGTTGAATCAAGCGGTGGTAGTCATTCACGCTTAGAGGAAAACTTGCGGATCCTAGGGTCTTTGGGTCGTTGTTGTACTTGGCGCTAGAAAGCACACGGCGTCGATACCGAACTTGGTGATCCGGCAGTACATGGGAGTCTCGGTCTTGCGACGGTAGGTGTACAATTTCCGTATATGTCCGAGGTCCTCTCGCACTTGGCATTCTGGTAGTCGCTCGAGCGCCCTGCCGTGTGCCTTGCTGTTGGAGAGTCGAGGTGTGGGTCGGTGGTGAAGATCCTCTCATCATAGGGAGAGGGACAAGAGGGTGGTGGTGGTCTGAAGGAAACATGCGCTGATGTGGCGGAGGAGGATGCTAGCCACACTTGGTGTTCAGTGGCGAAGAGCAGAGAGCTAAGGCCAGGGAGCTCTGCGCATCGGCCAAAGCTTGTGCCGGCAGCAGCTCATGCGTGGAAGTGGAGCAAGCGGGCGAGGTGCTGCTGCGGCAGATGGCGAAGTGGTGGTGCAAGGGCCGATTGAAGCAGCAGCAGGAGGCGAGTGAAGGATGGGTGGTGCAGGATCTCACATGCTATCCTTGCGATCTCCAAAATTCAGGAGTAAAAGTTCTCAGCTCATGCGTGTTAAAAAGAATGAAAAATAAGACTTTGGTTTGAGCAGTAAGAGTAGTACTGATGAACGGCAGATCCATCACGAGGAGCTTGAAGCCGTCCATGCCTGGCATGGGCACGTCCGTGATCAATAGGTCGAACTCCTGCTTCCCCGATCCACTGTCGTTGCTGTACAGCAACAAGCATTATTCATCACTGAGAGAACACAATCACATGGCTCCGATTGTAATGGACTATGGCTCCGATTGTGGAGGGATCAAGAGAGACTCATGGCTGTATTTGCAGCGGCGCAGGACAGCCTTCAGTACCTTAAGGTAGGCGCAGTAGTCGTCCATGGCAAGCGCGCAACCCTCTCCGAACTTGTCCTCATGAGAGCCTCCATCCTCTGTCTTTGGTACCCACCCATCAGCGCCATGTTTTCCGAAATTCTTCCGACCTGGCAAAGCAAACAACATCAAGAAAACCCTAATTAAGAACAACAGGAGCTAACCAACACAAACCCGCTACAATCTAAGAGCACAACCCAAAACCTCTATTAGATGAGATCTCTGATTTTCCACCTCCTACAATGGCTTCCTCGCGGCAGGAAGAACAGAACAATGTGGATTGGAGAAGAGAAAGACTGCAGTGGTGAGAGGGCTGGAGGATCCAGGGGCTATTTATAGGAGAGAGGGTGGAAGCCTAGCGGTGGAGAGGTGGAAGGCCACTCTGCCATCGTGCGTGTGTGCACTGCATAAAGTACTTTCTACTCCATAATATGTGCAGATACAGTATTTACGTTGGCCTATGGTTCCATCGATGAGAGGAGAGAAAAACCACGGCTCTGTTCCTGTTTTATATCTTTTATTTTGTCGTTTTCCCACGAAATGCTCTGAATTACGAAGGAGAGGCTCTTGGTCTTTTCTGTTGAATGGAGATGGAGAGAGTGTCTTTTTACTTGCTTTGACCGGGCAAGGAGAGGGTGTGCACTCGTATACTTGTGATTGAATGGCACCATTAAATCTCTTGTTTACAAAGAAGAGAGAGAAAGAAAGATATATCGTGTACAAAGAAAGAAAGAAATATATTTGTTTTCATTCTCCTCCATGAAGCTTCCTACTTTTGTTTCCATTCCATTGACAAATGTCAATATATCTGTTCAGTGGCCTGGCACATGACCCAGTCTACTTTCTTGGATTTCTTTTGTTATTTTCTCACCCGATGTTAGAGCTATAGACATTTGTATTCCAGAAGTGGGTCCTCGAGATGATATCTCAAATTAATACCCTCATCTCAATTCTGACCAAATTGTTTTGATGCGTTGAAAGAGTATGATCGGCATCTCAAATCCATCATCTATTTTCAATTATCTGAAATTACTGCATCATGTGATATAGTATAAAGCGAAGAGATGACCCATTGAACAAGCGAGGTGATTAGGAGGGCGCACCTAGTGGCTGTAGATAACATGGCGGTTCAATATAGCCATCAGCTGGCTATGTTATTAACCATTCTCTTATAGCCGAGGCGGCGGGTGGAGTGAGAGTCATTACTAAGAGTAGAAAGCATTACAATGGCTTCCTCGATGAAACCCAAAACCTCTATTAGATCCATGATTCTTTCAGCTCCTACAATGGCTTCCTCGTGACAGGAAGAACGGGACAATGTGGATTGGAGAGGAGAAGGATTGGAGTGGTGAGAGGGCTGGAGGATGGAGGGGGCTATTTATAGTAGAGAGGTGTGATAGTCTTGCGGTTGAGAGGTGGAAGGCCACTCTGCCCCCGTCCGTGTGTGCACTGCATGCAGTACTCTTTCTACTCCATAATTTCTGCAGATACAGTATTTACGTTGGCCCATGGTTCCATCGATGAGAGAGAAAAACCACAGCTCTGTTCCTGTTTGATAGCTCTTATTTTGTTGTTTTCCACCAAATGGTCTGAATTACGAAGGAGAGGCTCTTGGTTTTTTCTGTTGAATGGAGATGGAGAGGTTGTCTTTTTACTTGCTTTGACCGGGCAAGGAGATGGTGTGCACTCGTATACTTGTGATTGAATGGCACTTAAATCTCTTGTTTACAAACAAGAGAGCGAAAGAAAGATATGTCGTGTACAAAGAAGAGAAGAAATATATATTGTGCAGTGACGGATTCTGTAGTTAAGTGTCTTTATTTGTAGTCAAGTAGAGGCATACTAGTGACATTAAGTTTGTCTATGTATTCACACATGTATCATGTTTCCGGTGAATACAATTCTAGCATGAATAATAAACATTTATCATGATATGAGGAAATAAATAATAATTTTATTATTGCCTCTAGGGCATATTTCCTTCATTAAGTATGAGAAGCCTCCCCAAGCTTGTGGGAGACTCTCTTCTTGGTTTGCACAAAATTATATATTTCCGTAAGGCAGCTTGTGTCTTATGAGCATGGAAATATTTGTCAAAAAGTAATAAATCATATCCAGGGACTACGCACACAACCAGGAGCAAGAAAATTATACCAAGTCTTAGCATCACCCTTTACGAGAATGGAAATATCTTAAGGATATAATAATAGCGAGATTTATCATCATGAGTAAATAGGGTGGCTATATCATTCAACTTGGTAAGATGTGCCACAACAGTTTTAGATTCAAGGCCATAAAAGGATTAGATTTTCAACTAAAGCAATAATTTCAGGATCACAAATTCATAATCCTTACCATAAACAGATAGGTGAAATGAAAAACATGGTAAAATTGGTTGGCCTCAGAGAGTTTGTCGGGTAGGAACCGGCGGGAGGGGTAGGAGATCGACATCGTTTTTTCTAGGGTTTGGGTGTCCTCGAGTTTTTCGAGAAGCCATAAAACCGCAAAGGGTATCTTCTTGTAATGTGGGTACCTCATTTTACACAATGTGTACCTCGGAAATGTGGCCTCCATGGCTCGCTTCGATGATTAGAATGACGCTATCGCATGGTTAGTTGCTGGGATGTATAATAACATTGGCTCGCTGATGATAACACAGGACTAGTGTCCAAGAGTGTTTTGATTTCGCCGAGAGCCGAAATAGCCTTGACGGTTCACTTGAAGCACTCAATCTGTTTAAGCAGCCAATAAATGGATAGTGCCTTGTCGCCAATGCGGATGTGAAACGGTCAGAGGCAACACATCCAACCTGTCTTTGGATATCTCGAGCTCAAGACAGTGATTAGTTTCGCTAGCGCTCTGATTTTGTCGGGTTTGCTTCAATGCCTCTTGAGAGACAATTAAACGAAGGAGCTTGCCGGATGGAACACTAAAGACACATTTTACGGGTTCAGCTTGATAGCATATGCATGGGTATTTTTAATATCCCCCAAGTCATGGATTGCGTGTTGGTCTGCTCGGTAGTAACAACCACATGGTCCACAGAGGCTTCGGCAGTCTTGCCGATCTGTGTGTGCATGCATGTTTGTATCATTCGTTGTCGCTGGTAAATTGCGCTTGTATTTTTTATCCCAAAGGGCATAATGTTGAACCAGAGCGTAGGGGAGTAATCAAGCCTGTTGCTTCCTGGTTGGATTCCTTCGTATTGATTTGATGCTAGCTCGAGTATGCATCCGTATAATGATCGTGGCCATCATGGCATCGATGATCCGTGAACTCGAGGAAGGGTAGGCATCCTTTAGGGCAGGCTTTTTGACATCCTTGAAATCGATGCACAACTGCCATGATTTGTCCTTCTTGGGTACAATGACCAGGTTTGCCAACCAATCTGGCCCCATAGTTTGGCTAGTCCTTCTCCCATAGCTTGTCGTTTGGGTCCAGAGAACCTGCAGAACACCTGTTAGATTGGTTAAAATCCGCCAGTTAGGTTCACGCTATCCTCTGCGATATTTCATGGGATACCGGCAGATCGAAGGTGCCGCAAATATATCCTAGTTTTTGAAGAAATATGTTGTGCAGCACATCCAAGTGGCATCCAAGCTAGTTCCAATAGTGTTCATTTTGGATGAGTCCTCTAGATGGACATGGAACTAGACGATCTTGTCAGCTGGCTTAAAAGATGGTGATTTGGAATGCTTGGCGAGAATAACGATCTTGAGGTATTCTTCTATTTTTTAGTTTTGTGTTTGTGTTTTTGTCGTTTTTTCCTTCCTTTTCTTTACTTTTCTAAAAGAAATTCTGAACTTTTTTAAATTTGTGAACATTTTTAATTTTATAAAAAATTGTGACGTTTTTTAAAATCCTCTAACAAATTCTTAATATCGTGAATATTTTATTAAAGCATGATTTCTTTTGAATGCGTGAACAATTGTTCGGTATGTGTTTTAAAATAGTTTTGTGTATAATAAGAAAAAACACCATGCATAGAAGTTTCACTGTATATTAAAATATTCTTTAGTTCATATTAAATAAATGTTCAGTCATATACAAAAATACACAGTGTATTCAGAAATATAGATTGTATATTAAAGACTGGTTCAGCGTGATAATAGAACATTTACTTACATTCATGACTTTTTCAAATACTGTTCAATCAAACTTGCTTTTATTTCAACATCAATAAATATAATATAAGAGTGCGAAAAGCAAAACCGAAAGGCAAAAAGCAAATCATTCATAGCTTAAAAACCCAACTAGAAGCTACCATCAGAGATGTACAAGTAACACTCTAGCAATTAGAAGCAGCATTGATAGCCCAGTTCTTTTGGGGCTTATGGGTGGCTGCCAAAAGAACTGGGCAGACGCGGCTGAGGAGCAGGACTAGTGAAGGCGATATATGACACCTCCCTGATTGTAGGTCTGTAAAACTAATCATTTTCTAGGACGTCAATATCCAGCGATCGTTGATGTGCATTTGCTAACGACGGATGGTATTTTTAGTGTTAGTGGGGTGGCATTTTAATGTTAGTGCATGGCTGTTAGTTTGTTGTGGGACAATTTTTTCTTCGAAACTGCCATCCGTATGATCTAGATCCTATGGATGCGGGCGCTGGGGGCCTTCCTCCCAAATCGAACGCTCGCCGGTTCTCATTACTGTTTTTCTATGGATAAATGCATAGAGATGCACCATTTTTCTTTTCTCGAGGAAAATAATGCCTTGGTTGTTTAAGCCCATGCTTGAGGCTGTATAAGCCCTGGGCAGTGGGTGCTTGTATATAAAAATAAACTCTCATGATTGCTTGCTTTTGCATCCTGGGCAAGTCCTTCCAAGGATGGTTGTTTAGGTAGCCATGTGTTTATTGGCAATTCACAGCTTGTTTCCACGCTGCCCCTTTTCTTTTCGATAGGCCTGTCATTATCTCTTTCTAAAATGAGCTCCCTTTAAATGACAATGTCCCATTTTGCCTCAGCGCCAAAATCCTTAGCTGTTTCCCTCCCATTATTCTAATCCTTATCAATGCATTCAAGGCTTGCCATTTTGTTCCAGCCTGCTCGCTTTATATAAACAGCCAGATCCAAGACGCCTCCACCACAACCCGTCACATCACAACGTGAGAAGCAACGAATTGGAAGCGAGTGAGACCTGACCACGATTTATGGCGCCTCTGCACGAGGAAAAGAAAAGCGCTTCTGGCCCGCTTGCATGCACGCGTCGCCACGGGCTGATTATTTTAATGGAATTCCGGCCGAGCTTGATTATGGGGTTTGTGCTCTGTTATTTTTCGTCCTATCTTTTGCCAACTTCTCTGCAGTCTTGCTCGTGAGTTTGTCCGGAGAATTGATATGATTTTTTTTCCGATCAAATATCATCCCAACTTTTTTTGTGGAGTTCGCCAACTTGTCGAATGGATTTTGCCAGATAATTTGAAGAGATGTGTTGCTTAACGCAACAGATGGGCACTTCATTCATTTTAACACAAAAAAGATTGGCACTAAATTTGTTTTCGAAATAGATCTAGGATTTTCAAAATAGATCTAGTATTTTTCTAGCTGCATACCATTGTGGTGTTTCTGGTTACGTTTGATTCCTATAGAGATGATTCTACACCTTTCATCATTCATTTCCACGACAGATCTAGGATTTTCAATCCTTTATCATGGTGTTTTCTAGGTAAATTTAGTTCTGACAGATATTTGTCACACCCTTCTTTACTTATTCTCAGAACAGATCTATGATTATCTATCTTTTGTCGTGGTATTTTTTGGTGCATCCAGTTCCTACCAATTCTTTTAAACCCTTCACCACTTCATTTTCAGAATAGATCTAAGATTCTCAATCCTGTTTAATCTTGGTTCTTTCCCATAGATTCAGTTCCTCTATATGCTTTCAAACCCTTCATTATTTATATTTAGAATAGATCTAGGATTTCCTATCTTTTATCATGGTGTTTTGGCATGTTCGGTTCCGCCATATGCTTTTAAACCCTTCATAGTTGGTTTGTTTTAGATTAGATCTAGATTATTTTTTCTCGAGTTGTTTTCGGGTTTGTTCAGTTCATACATATCCTTGACAAACTCTTCAATATTCATTTTCAGAATAGATCTAGTATTGAACTATTATTTTCTATCTTTGATCGTGGTGTTTCTGGACGCGTGTAGTTCCTTGAGATGTTTGTGAAAACCTTCATCAATTAAAAAGTTGTATTTTTTATTAAATTTTCAGGTTTTGTCCTCTGGGACTGACTTGTATTAATATTTCAACAACACAAACTCTTGTATTTTTTCAAGATATCTTACACAAACTGCCCTTTAGGTGAAAAGAGAAAAAGTGGATTGCACAGTTTGATTTATTTAGTTTTGGGGATTTATTATATGTGTGACAGATTTCCTTATCCTAGTTCTAATATCGACGAGGATCTGCATATGCTGCTAGTTTTGATGATACATTTGTCTAATAAGATACTATAAGTTACATGCTTCGTGTTTGCTAACTTCACAACATTGTAAATTTCCTTTAATTTGTAGTGCAGAGCATTTGAGAGTCACGTTGTCAATGGCCACCATTATGCAGCTAGAGATTGAAGTTGGGCGGTTAATAATGTTTTCAAAGTTGATGTGGAACCACGCCCGACGACAAGTGCTACATCGCGATGCATGTGGTCAGGAGTCTCACAAATAACAATTATTGTTCTGCATTTGATGTCAACGGAGATATCTACATCAGCTTACCAAAATTGGATCATGTTGATAAGCTATGCAAGAAGAAACATGATATGTTTGGCTTGAAGTACGTGAGTTTCCAGCGAGTGGATGAGGTAATGCAGTTGCCAGAGAATGAGGATGTTGCAATTACAACGTATATCACCACTTGACGATTTAAGTGAGGATGATGAGGATGATGATGAGGTGACCTCCCATTAAAGAGATCAAGGCAAGAGTAGTCATTGTTTATTTCTTAATAATTTGGTGCTACCAAAATCACTAGACATCCTGTTAGTGATATGTGTTCTCTGTATCTTTCTCTGTGGAATTATGTAACTGATATGTTCACCTTCAGGATTATGCCATCTGTTTCTTTTTCTTAAAGAACCCAGCATTGCATTTTTCAAATCTCACCATATTCATATTCTAACATATGATGTATTGTGCTTTGCATTTTAAGGGCCTATTTTTTGCAGGCGTGATTGTGAGAACATATAAATGGGATAACTACATGGTTGAACGTCATGGTGCATCGATCCCCATAGGAAGCATAATCACATTAGTCGTGGAGAAGTATAATCTATAGGAAACTACAGTTCATTGGCGTGCCTTACAAGTAGCACACCAATAATATCCTGCAAGTTGTTCTACCAGCTCATCTAGGCACACAGCAGTGTAATCTGCAGACTCTTTGCACGCATGGTCACGTTGATGTGCAACCGGCATCGCTGGACGCTCTGCATCTGGTGTGCACGGCCATGGTCGAGCGCCTGTGAGGCATGTGCGCCCATGCATGTGTGACAAGGACCAGTTTGTGTGTGTGTGTGTGTGTGTGTGTGTGTGTGTGTGTGTGTGTGTGTGTGTGTGTGTGTGTGTGTGTGTGTGTGTGTGGCCTGCACGGTGTACACATATCTGTCTATGGGCATGCGTGCGGCAGGCGGCCAAGGTATGGCTGGTGTGCTGGGAATGGCCGGTTTACCAAGTTAGACGGGTGAACTATGTCTATATTCATTGATCATACATGAGTGTTTAAATACATGAGGTACACACGATAAGATCAGTTACAACAATATCGTGAGAGAAGGAGGATCACAACGGATGGAGTCGATGCCGCATTCACGCTGCGGGTGCCTCCTCCCGATCCGTGCGTGGGCGCCGTCCCTCCCGGAAGCCCTGGCGAGCCGTCCTCCTCGACAACCGAGGCCATGTGTCGGTCTTCCAACACCCCCGGCAGCCGGCTAGTGCTCACCGGACGCTGAGACTGGTCCGAAGTTGATGAAGACGCCGTCGGCAATCCTTTGGTGAAGATGTCCGGAATTGGGATGTCGCTGCACGTGGATAACACGACTCGCTGAGGGAGACTCGTCCGAGAACGAAGTGAAGATCAATCTCGACGTGCTTGGTACGCTGGTGCGTACCGGACACATATACAGGCGCCGACATTTTGCAGAGACAATGGTGGCACGCGGGCGGGGACGCACGAGCTCGTGAGGAGTTGCCGCCGCACGACTCGGCGGCAGCATTGGAGATGTTCTACTCGGCCTCCGCGATCGACCGAGACACGGTGTTCGCACTTCGAGGACCAGCTATCGAGGTTGGCGCCGAGAAAACCGCAAAGCCCGAGGTGGACTTACGGTGTCGGGCAGCCAGCCCAACCGCGCGCTCTGAGACGCGTAAGATCACCCGTAGTGGATCGGTGGAAGTGCAGCCAATAAACCGTGCCACCAACGTATCGAGAACCCGCTTCACTAGCCGGAAGTGACTGTCCGGGATCATGCATGAATAGACATCACTGTTAATGACGTTGGACAAATCGGGCCGTGTGAGAGTGAGATACTGCAATGCTCCAGCAAGACTCCGGATAGAGATGGATCGTGAAAGGGGGCCTTCAAGCGGAAAGCTTGGTGGTGGTGTCGACGAGTGGACACGGGATGGCAGTTTAGCATGCCCGCGCGGTCGAGGATCTCGAGTGCATACTGCTCTTGGGAGCGATGGAGACCGCTAGTGGTGTGATGGACGTTAATGCCCAAGAAGTGGTGGAGAGGACCCATGTCTGTCATGGAAAACTCGTGATGAAGTGAGTTCATGATCGACCGGAGGAAGGTGGGAGTACTGGCAGTGAGAATAATATCTTCGACATAGAGAAGAAGATACGTAGTGTCTTGTCCGCGGTTGGAGAAAAGTGAGGAATCGGCCTTGGGGCGTGGAACCCAAGGGACAGCAGGAGGGAGGTGAACCGAGCAAACCAATCACGGGGCGCCTGCTTCAGCCCGAGAACAACCGTTGAGACGACACACGCCCCTGTGTCGCATGGGGTCATGAAGCCGGCAGGTAGCGCGGTTGTACACCGCCTTGCGGAGATGCCCGTGGAGGAAGGCATTCATGACGCCGAGCTGGTGAATAGGCCACGAGCTGCCGCGATGGTATTTAGGATTTGATCTTAATAGTGGCAGGCTTGACCACGGGACGCCAGGTGAAAGATCCATTTGCCGCCACCACGCTTGCACTGCAGGACCGGAAACCAACCACAAGTGTCATTCCGCAACAATGTATTATACTCTTCTAGCATGGCATTGGCCCGCCGATCCTGCTTGGCGCGCCGTAGGGAGGGAATCAGCTAATGCTGGTAGAAACAAAGAGAGTGAACTTGGGGTTGGGCAAGACGAAGCCTGACGGTTCCCGAAAGCGCATGATGTGTTGGTTCTATGGTGGAGCTACGGCATCGCGCGAGGCGAGCAAGCGCTGCGGTGGCAGGAGGAAGGCCGAGTAGAAGCGGGTGGAGTGCTGGGCCTTGCTGCATGGCTCGACGGGGTAGGAGCACCGGGCGAGGGCACTGCATGGTGGTGGGGCCGCTGCATGTGGTGTGGCGGAGGGATGCTATGGAGGGGGGCGGGCGCTGCATGGCGGGTGGCACGGATTGGCCTGCATGGCTGGTTGCGCTGCGGATTGGCCTACATGGCTGGATGCGGCGTAAGGGCCACAAAGCGGGTGGAGGGGCAAAAGTTGGGTGGAGCGGATCTGTGGGGTCTGGCAGAGGTAGGTGGGATCATGGGATGAGCAAGGATGGGCGTGGGATCCCGGTAGGTGGTGCTGGGTTGGCTGTGAGGCATTTTCAGCGAAGGCCTACGCCAAAAGTGACATGCCGAAAGGTAAACGCGACGGGAGCATAGGTCCATGTAACGATACCCCTTGTGTTCAAGGGGTAACCAAGAACACTGGTGTGGATCGGCAGCGAAGTTGTGTGGTGCAAGGTGTGTGAGATTGGGAAAGGAGGGGCCAAATACACGAAGGTGGTCGAGGTGGGGTGGCTGCCGTGAAGGAGGTAGCAGGGTGTATTGTTGTTCACGGCGGACGAGGGACACCGGTTGATGAGGTGATTGCTGGTGTGGATGGCCTCAACCCAATACTGGGGGCATATGGGCATGGATGAGCAAGGTGCGGAGAAGCGGCAGGGTGCGGAGAAGGCATTGCCTTACCGTTGGGGGACGATATGGGCATGAGAGGCGGAATATGACACCATGGCAAGAGAAGTGGTCATGAGGGAGAAGGAGAAACTGCCGCCATTATCACATGCACACATTTAATCAGAGAGGTTATATTGAGTGAACGAGGGAGAAGAAGTGTAGCATGGTGGGTGCAGTGTCGGATTTGTGGCGTAGAGGAAACACCCAAGAATAATGAGTAAAATAATCAAGTACAACAAGATAATATTGAAAACCGGAAAAGCTACACACGGGTGAGGTCCACAAATCACAATGAATTATTTGGAAAGGAGTAGTAGTTTGTGAAGTAGAAGTAGAAAACGTAATCGTGGTTGTTTGGCTATGTTACAAGATTCACACACCAAAGAACCTTGCACCTTATTACATGAATCTAAAAATTTGTTTGCTAAAAAGGAAAGGGAAGCACGACTAGGATGGCTAGCCAAGAAATGCCATATGTCACCGGAGCTCGAAATAGAGAGAGCCATGGAGCCGCTTTATTTCAAGGAACGGATATACGTCACGAGCTATGGACCTCATGATAACCTCCCGGTTGCCATGTCCTTCACAGAGAAGCCAAAGGGATCAAAAGAGACAATACACCAATTATCGATAGCAAAGCGCCGAACGGAAATGAGGTTCTTAATTATGGATGGAGACACTAATATGTGACTGAGATTGAATGGCGGGAGGGAGGTGGAGCCGGTAGCAACTACATAAATTGACAAACCATCGCCAACAATTATACTAGAAGGAGAATGCCCTCGAGGAAAGATTGGTGGGTTACGGAGGAGTTGGCAACGGGAGATGGCGCCAGATCCATGAACCACTGACTGGAAGGCGGCGTGCTGCAGGAGGTTGAAGTGTGCGCGTCAGGCCTACCGATCCTGTGTTGGTGCAAAGGGAGGCACCAGCAGCCCCGGTAGGGCTCTGGTGAGCAACGGGCGTGGTCCGAGCACGCCGCCGAGTTCGGAGCACGCATAGGGCATCGCCGTGCATCGAGCCGGGCGAGCCCCACGGGCAATAGCCCAGCCAGGCTGCCGCCGCCGTACGCGCCTTGTCAAGCTCGGAGGCGCCGGGAGTTGCGCCACGGCCGCGACCATGGCCGCGCCGGCTGGGACGGTCGCCGGAGGGGCTCCAGCGGGCCCTTGCCCTTGTCATGTGGCGGCAGAGGAGGCGATCCGTGGAGGACGAGCGCCGGCGGAGGATGATCCATCGATGTGCCTCCGGCGGGCCGGCGGTGAGGGCGACGCCCGACGGGCGCGCCTCCCGCCGGTGAGGCCGATTGTTCGAGGAGCAGCGCGAACGAGCTGCATTTAACGTGGGGAAGGGCTGCTGCATGGGAAGGAGTGTAGCCATGACGTGGAAGCGTCGGCTCAGTCGCGCGAAGCTGCGCAGCGAGAGAGAGCGGTCCGGACTGCTCGCCCATCGCCGCCATGGCATTGGCCACCTGTTGGAGGCAGCGCGGCAGATAATACCGTCATGTCCCTTGCACCATCGCGAACTCCGCGCCGATGTGGATGGCGCGTCCGGTGTTGTCGCGAAGAAGACCTCTAGCCGGGTCCGAGGTGGCATGCTCTCCGGATGAATCACGCCGTAGAGTTCATCGATATGGCGAGATCCAAAGAATGATCGTGATGTCGTGGTTTCGCCAAACCAGATCCTCATGGAGGGTAGGCCTCTTCGAGCACATGCTCCTCGACGTGGTACTTACAGAGGATGAACCAGAAGAGATGGCGCCACTGAATAGTTGTGTCGCCCAGCTCAGCTTGAAGGAATGAGAGACCCGATGTTAATATGATGCATCAAGGAGGGTATCGTGGGCACCTGACGGAGGAGGTGCAATGGTGAGGGCGCGTAAGGCGGCGGAGAGGGGGCACCGGGAGGGCACTGCGGCCGGAGAAGCCGGGCGGGGAGGCAGGCACCGCGAGGCAGGAGGCGGGGTTGCGCTGGCTTGTTCAGCTTGGGGCAGGGGGCACGAGAGAGATGAAGGTGCCTGGCCCCTCAAGGAGCGAAAGGCGGAAAGGCGCCGAAGCTCATGGCGGAATCATGGAGAGGAACGAGCGACGCTCGATACCAAGTTAGACGGGTGAACTGGTCTACATTCATTCATCATACATAGAGTGTTTAAATACATGTGAGGTACACCGATAAGATCAGTTACAACAATATCGTGAGAGAAGGAGAGGATCACGACGTGATGGAGTTGTGGGCGCGCATGCATGCGTGGGCGCCGCTTTCCCGAGCGATCCGTATGCGTGCGCCATCCTCCCGAGCACCTGGCGAGGCCCTTGTCCTCCCGACAACCGAGGCCCAAAGTGATGTGTTTGTCTTCACATACCATCCTAGTTCCACGGAGAACTATCAAACATGACAGCCTCTTTCTTGTACACCGCATGTATCATATGTATCTCTGTAGTCCTTCCTAGTTTATAGGATCTCAACCAACTTTCCACGATGCTGGCTCACATCTATAGTCATGGCGGCGTACGGGACCTCCGTATATGTAACATGTACCTCTTGCATCAACAGTAACAAAGCAGGGAGGCAATCTTCTCTAACTTGGTATCACGCCATGGCCTTCGAGGACATCTTCGGTGAGCTCCCCACCTTCGCTCTTCCCAGCCCGCTTTGCACCTGCCACACCTAGCATGCTTTGCGATTGCAACCTTCCTTCCAAAGGCTCAAGACCTAAATCCAATTTGAGTTGGCTCTCTATGGTTTTTCATGATAATATTATATATTCCAACATAAACAAAGACTAAAATTAGAAGTGGCCTCTTCCGAGGCAAGCAAGGGCTGACGCCATGGGGCTTGCAAAAGGGCTCAAATTGCACGAGGAAGTGTTGGAACCACTCCTTCGTTGCATTGGTCCTAATACGGGTATCCCAGAATTGTGTAATAAGGAAAATGGCAGCTCTTTCACAAACCAACCATCTCGCGCGAGGTTTAAATATTCACTGTGGTCATCCCTCCTTCCGGTGCCCCCAACCTAATGCTTGCTAGGATTTGACCTCTCTTTGTGTTTTTCATGATCCAACGATGTATTCCAACATAAAAAAGACTAAAAGTCACATGGAGTGGTCCCGTCCCAAGAAATGCTACATCCTGGATATCGGGTACTCAAAGGAGAGGGTGGCGATCAAATTGTATGGGGTAGTATCAAATCACTCATTTGCATGGGGTCCTAATATGGGTATCCAAGGGTTTTGCAATGAGGAAAAAGTTCCATGCAAAACATTAAACTGGCACCTCCTTCACAAGCCAGACCTTCTAGCGGCAAGTTCCAGGGCTTCAATGTGCACTTCCCACTTTCTGATGCTCCCAACACAATTTATGGTAGGAGTTAGCCTCTATTTGGGTTAGTCCGATCCTATGACATATTTCAATATGACGAATGACTCAAATCATCGAGTGGCCTCTTCCAGCTAAAACCTATGGCTAGACGCCATAGGGCCTGCCAGAGAGTGGAGCATATGAAATCACATGAGGAAGTGTTGAGTCACTTCCACTTTTGCCGGATCCTAATAAAAGCGCCCATTGTTTGTGTAATGAGGAAAAAGTCAATACCAAACTTTGCGTTGGCATGTCCTTCACAAACCACCATCCGTAGGAAGATTCCGTGATTTACTACTTAACCTTCCCTCTTCGCCACCCACGCCAACACGTGCTACGGTTGGCTTGCTTAGTTTTCTTGGTCTTATATCATATTTTAGCACGCATACAAGTACTAAAAGTCACATGTAGTGGATCCTTCAAAAAAGATTGGGCTAGATGCAGAGGGGCCCGTGGAGAGTGTATATGAAATCATGGCGAAGTGTCAAGCATTCTTCCTTTTGCATGGGGTCATAATATGGGTATGTGTTTTTGCAATGATGGAAAATTTAATACACAACTTTGAAGTGGCACCTACTTCACAAATCGGACCGCCAAGATGAAGATCCAAGGCTTCAGCAAACCTCCCCCATCTACATAAGGTCCTAGGAAAAGGAGCAAAGAAACTAAAATAAGTAGAATGAAATGAAACATCAATTTAAAAGAAAAATATGGAACAAGGAAAAACAAGTAATGGTCTTTGCTAAGTTCTATTTGTCACGCTCTCGGAAAGGTTGTCTCTCGCCGAGATCCCCATGTCCGCACTAGCCATAGTGGGCAGGGACTTAGAAAAATAACCCACTTGCCACACACGCCTTTCTCTCCTTTACCTCCAAATTGATAACCCACCCGTCGTGGCACATCCCGCCTCCACACCTATATCACACCTCTCCCCAGCTCCGCCTCCACCGGCCCGATCCCACGTCGCCATTTCCTAGCCCACCTGGCCGCAACCTCTCTCGCTGGTCACCGGCTCAACTGCAGGATTGCGCATTTTGCCTGCAGACCGTGGCTCGCCCTCCTTCCTCACCTTGTCCCCATTTGCTTTACCTCTATGGCCCAACACCGCTGTTGATGTGAAGGAATTATGCCCTAGAGGCAATAATAAAGTTATTATTTATTTCCTTATATCATGATGAATGTTTATTATTCATGATAGAATTGTATTAATTAAACATAATACATGTGTGAATACATAGACAAACATAGTGTCACTAGTATGCCTCTACTTGACTAGCTCATTAATCAAAGATAGTTATGTTTCCTAACCATAGACATGTGTTGTCATTTGATTAACGGGATCACATCATTAGGAGAATGATTGACATGACCCATTCCGTTATCCTAGCACTTGATCGCTTAGTATGTTGCTATTGCTTTCTTCATGACTTATACAAAGTTCCTACAACTATGAGATTATGCAACCCCTTTACGGAGGAACACTTTGTGTGCTACCAAACGTCACAACGAATCGGGTGATTATAAAGGAGCTCTATAGGTGTCTCCAAAGGTACATGTTGAGTTGGTGTATTTCAAGATTAGGTTTTGGCACTCGATTGCCTGAGAGGTATCTCCGGGCACTCTCGTAATGCACATCACTATAAGCCTTGCAAGCAATGTAGCATGAGTTAGTTTAATGATGCATTGAACGTAGTAAAGAGACTTGCCGTAACGAGATTGAACTAGGTATTGGATACCGACGATCGAATCCTGCAAATAACATACCGATGACAAAGGGAACAATGTATGTTGTTATGCGGTTTGACCGATAAAGATCTTCGTGAGAAGATGTAGGAGCCAATATGAACATCTAGGTTCCTCTATTGGTTATTGACCGAAACGTGTTTCGGTCATGTTCTACATTGTTCTCGAACCCGTAGGGTCCGCACGCTTAAGGTTTCATGATAGTTATATTATGAGTTTATGAGTTTTGATTTATCAAGGAGTTCTGAGTCCCGGATGAGATCAGTGGACACGACGGGAGTCTGTAATGGTCGAGACATAAAGATCGTATATTGGACGACTATATTAGGAGTTCGGAAGGTTTCGAGCGATTCGGTATTTTTTGAGTACCGGAGAGTTACGGAATTCACGGGGAGTATATGGGCCTTATTGGGCCATACGAATAGAGAGAGAGAGGCAAAGGAAGGAGGTCGCGCCCTCGGTCCGACTGGACAAGGGGCGAGCCCACTTTTCCTTCTTCCTATCCACCTCTTTGCCCTTCTCCTACTCCAACAGGAAGGAGGAGTCCTACTCCCGTGAGTAGGACTCCCCTGGCGCCTCCTAGGGCCCGCCTCCCCCTTGCTCCTTTATATACGGGGTGGGAGGCACCTCTAGACACACAAGTTGATCTCCGTGGATCGCCTTAGCTGCAGGCGGTTCTCCACCATATTCCAAGCCCCGTCATCTGGTGTAGAACATCATCATCGCCACCACGCCGTTATGTCCGACAGAAATCATCCGCGACACCTCGCTGGATCGAGTCCGGGATCGCCATCGAGCTGAACATGTGCTGAACTCGGAGGTGCCGACGCTTGGTGCTTGGATCGGTCGGATCGTGAAGACGCACGACTACATCAACCGCATTGTCATAACGCTCGCTTAAGATCTACGAGGGTACGCGGGACAACACTCTCCTCTCGTTGCTATGCATCACCACGATCTTGCGGTGCGTAGGAAATTTTGAAATTACACGCTCCCGACAAAGGGCATCCAAGCCTAGGTTTTATGCGCTGATGTTATATGCACGAGTAGAACACAAGTGAGTTGTGGGCGATACAAGTCATATCGCTTACAAAGATGTCATACTTTGGTTCAGCGGTATTGTTGGATGAAGCGGCCTAATCGACATTACGCTTCGTGGGAATTCTTCTTCTGGGAATAGATCTGCAATTGTAGTTCTCACTTCCTCCACATTCTCGAATGGACGTCATCATTCCTAGATCCTAGTGTCATCTTCAATATTAACTTCACAAATCAGGATCTATTTATTTATCAAGCATATATATGAAGCTGTATTCTTTCCTAGGGAGGTGCTTTGTAGAATGTACGCAAGAGTGGGGGCACGCAGCCCAGTTTTTCTTTGGGCTTTCGATTTTCAATCTTTCATACCAAAATTCCAAATTAAGTTTTGTTTTTAAATATTTATGTTTTCGGTGACGAGGGGCTTTCAAATGAGATCCATTTTGAATATATTTTGATGAGTTTTTAAAACTTCCTTCAGTTTCAACTTTTCAAACTTGGTACGAGCGACCGACAAAATCATAAGTTGCAGAAACTAAAACTTAAAACCTGTTGTGATCTGGTGCGCGATCCAAATTTTTTGCTAATCACGAGACAATCAAGTGGCTGATAATTTGTGCTACTGCTCTTGTCGTGGTGAAGTCGTAACACTAAATCCCCAATGTTGAAGGCCTTTTTCGACCTCGTGCTGCTGGTAGCACCGTGAATCGCTACTTAGACAAGGCGATCGTGCTTTAGCCACGCCTCATTCTTCATCCATGGCGCCTAGATCGCCCAGTCGCCTTTGTTTGGCCTCCTTTTCCTCATACAAGCGCGTCCGAGGTGAGTCGTGAATGAGGTCACCGCCAAAATGGCTTCAGGACCATACACCATAAAGAATGGTGCGTAGCCAGTGGATATGTTCGGCGCTGTACGCAAACTCCATAACACGAAGTTAAGCTCCTCGACACATTTGTTATCAGCTTCGCCGAGATCGGACCAAGCATGGTTTTATACCACTTAGATCAATCCATTGGCTCGCTTCTACTTGCCCGCTTGTGGGTGGTAGATGGAGGCGTAATCAAGTTTGATATTGTGCTTAATACACCATGATTTTGCCTCTTCAGCCGTGAAGTTTGATCCCTTGTCTGTTATGATGCTGTGAGGCATCCCATAACAGTGTACAACACCCAAGATGAAGTAAATCGCAGATTTAGCTTTTGCCAAGGCCGAGGTTTTGCCTCAATCCATTTGGTGATCTTGTCGACCATAACTAAAAGATACTTTTTTCCGGTTTTTCCTTTATGGAGTGGTCCGACCATGTCCAACCCCCAGACCGCAGTCAGCCATGTGATTGGGATTATTATTAGGTCTATGGCTGGCAAGTGGCTCCTTTTAGCGAAGAGCTGGCATCCGGCAGACTTCTTGACCAAGTCTCGTGCTTCGGCCCTGTTGTGGGCTAGTAAAAGCTTACTCCGAGTTCCTTGCTTACCAAGGTCTGAGGTGTTGCATGGTGCCCACACATGCCGGAGTGAACTTTTTATAAGACCTGTTGCCCTTCCTCTTCAGAAATGCAGCGTTATAGTATGCCGATAAGTCTATGTTTGTAGAGTTCTCCTTCAGTGATGGTATAAGAGACAAATCGTCAAAAGATGCGCCATGTCTCCGTATGTTCCTTGGGTTTTTCTTTGCTTATCAAATATTCAAGGTGCAGCTCGGTCCATAGCGTAATTACTTCCATGCTCTTAGTGGTTGAGTATGTTTCTTCTAGCTCTCAGCCCCCAACTATTTCCTGGTGATCAAATCGGTAGTAGGTTCCTCGACTAGTTTGCTTGAATCAGCCACACCTTGCCCACTTCACGTAATGATTTGAACAACCGCTCTAGAAAGTTATTTTGGGGAGCAAGTTTGCGCTGCTTCTCCTATCCTCGCCAACGGTTCTGTGGCTTGATTGTTATCCTGCCGATGTGATGAAATTCTAGGCCACAAAGCGAGCCGACATGGTCATCACTCTATTCCAAAGACGCTGACATTGGTGGGTCCTTGGCATGGAAAGCACTGTTGAACCGAGAGATCGCAAGGGTGGAATCGCTTGGATCTCTAGTCATTGAATACCCATAGATACTTCCATTTGAAGTCCATGAGGCAATGCTTGGTATTCTACAGCAATATTGGAGTCGGTGTACATGATCTCGAACATGTACTTCATGGTTTCGCTTAGTGCGTGAGACGCGAACCACAAATGCTCCTAACCCGCGAGCCTTTTGGAACCATCAAAGTACATTACTAGTTGAATAGGCTGCGTTTTCTAGGGAGCTCGGCTTCATCCATTCGGTGACCAAATTGGCCAACACATGGGAATTAATAGCTCGACATGGTCAATAGAGGATTTCAAAAGGAAGGAGCTCAATGGCCAATTCCATGACACAAACTGGTGGCGTCCTAGTTATTTATAATGTCGTTCAGTGGCACTTCGGAGGCCACAAATATCGAGCTATCTTGGAAATAGTGCCTTATTTTTCGAGAAGCCATAAAAACCGCAAAGGGTATCTTCTTGTAATGTGGGTACCTCATTTTACACAATGTGTGTACCTCGGAAATGTGGCCCTCCATGGCTCGCCGATGATTAGAATGACGCCATCGCATGGTTAGTTGCTGGGATGTATAATAACATTGGCTCGCTGGGTGATGAATAGCTAAGACAGACTAGTGTCCAAGAGTGTTTTGATTTCGCCGAGAGCCGAAATAGCCTTGACGGTTCACTTGAAGCACTCAATCTGTTTAAGCAGCCAATAAATGGATAGTGCCTTGTCGCCAATGCGGGATGTGAAACGGCTCAGGGAGGCAACACATCCAACCTGTCTTTGGATATCTCGAGCTCAAGACGCGTGATTAGCTCGCTAGCGCCTCGATTTTGTCGGGTTTGCTTCAATGCCTCTTTGAGAGACAATTAAACGAAGGAGCTTGCCAGATGGAACACTAAAGACACATTTTTACGGGTTCAGCTTGATAGCATATGCATGGGTATTTTTTAATATCCCGCCGAAGTCATGGATTGCGGTGTTGGTCTGCTCGGTAGTAACAACCACATGGTCCACAGAGGCTTCGCAGTCTTGCCGATCCGTGTGTGCATGCATGTTTGTATCATTCGTTGTCGCTGGTAAATTGCGCTTGTATTTTTTATCCCAAAGGGCATAATGTTGAACCAGAGCGTAGGGGAGTAATCAAGCCTGTTGCTTCCTCGGTTGGATTCCTTCGATTGATTTGATGCTAGCTCGAGTATGCATCCGAATGCATAACAGATCGTGGCCACCATGGCATCGATGATCCGTGAACTCGAGGAAGGGTAGGCATCCTTTAGGGCAGGCTTTGTTGACATCCTTGAAATCGATGCACAACTGCCATGATTTGTCCTTCTTGGGTACAATGACCAGGTTTGCCAACCAATCTGGCCCCATAGTTTGGCTAGTCCTTCTCCCATAGCTTGTCGTTTGGGTCCAGAGAACCTGCAGAACACCTGTTAGATTGGTTAAAATCCGCCAGTTAGGTTCACGCTATCCTCTGCGATATTTCATGGGATACCTGGCAGATCAGAAGGGTGCCAGACAAATATATCCTAGTTTTTTGAAGAAATATGTTGTGCAGCACATCCAGTGTGGCATCCAGGCTAGTTCCAATAGTGTTCATTTTGGATGAGTCCTCTAGATGGACATGGAACTAGACGATCTTGTCAGCTGGCTTAAAAGATGGTGATTTGGAATGCTTGGCGAGAATAACGATCTTGAGGTATTCTTCTATTTTTTAGTTTTGTGTTTGTGTTTTTGTCGTTTTTTCCTTCCTTTTCTTTACTTTTCTAAAAGAAATTCTGAACTTTTTTAAATTTGTGAACATTTTTAATTTTATAAAAAATTGTGACGTTTTTTAAAATCCTCTAACAAATTCTTAATATCGTGAATATTTTATTAAAGCATGATTTCTTTTGAATGCGTGAACAATTGTTCGGTATGTGTTTTAAAATAGTTTTGTGTATAATAAGAAAAAGTACACCATGCATAGAAGTTTCACTGTATATTAAAATATTCTTTAGTTCATATTAAATAAATGTTCAGCTCAGATACAAAAATACACACAGTGTATTCAGAAATATAGATTGTATATTAAAGACTGGTTCAGCGATAATAGAACATTTACTTACATTCATGACTTTTTCAAATACTGTTCAATCAAACTTCGCTTTTATTTCAACATCAATAAATATAATATAAGAGTGCGAAAAGCAAAACCGAAAGGCAAAAAGCAAATCATTCATAGCTTAAAAACCCAACTAGAAGCTACCGATCAGAGATGTACAAGTAACACTCTAGCAATTAGAAGCAGATTGATAGCCCAGTTCTTTGGGGCTTATGGGTGGCTGCCAAAAGAACTGGGCAGACGTGCTGAGGAGCAGGACTAGCTGAAGGCTATATATGACACCTCCCTGATTGTAGGTCTGTAAAACTAATCATTTTCTAGGACGCCAATATCCAGCGACCGTTGATGTGCATTTGCTAACGACGCGGATGGTATTTTTTAGTGTTAGTGGGGTGGCATTTTAATGTTAGTGCATGGCTGTTAGTTTGTTGTGGGACAATTTTTTTCTTCGAAACTGCCATCCGTATGATCTAGATCCTATGGATGTGCGGGCGCTTGTTGGGGCCTTCCTCCCAACTAACGCTCACGGTTCTCATTACTGTTTTTCTATGGATAAATGCATAGAGATGCACCATTTTTCTTTTCTCGAGGAAAATAATGCCTTGGTTGTTTAAGCCCATGCTTGAGGCTGTATAAGCCCTGGGCAGTGGGTGCTTGGTATATAAAAATAAACTCTCATGATTGCTTGCTTTTGCATCCTGGGCAAGTCCTTCCAAGGGATGGTTGTTTAGGTAGCCATGTGTTTATTGGCAATTCACAGCTTGTTTCCACGCGTTCCCTTTTCTTTTCGATAGGCCTGTCATTATCTCTTTCTAAAATGAGCTCCCTTTAAATGACAATGTCCCATTTTGCCTCAGCGCCAAAATCCTTAGCTGTTTCCCTCCCATTATTCTAATCCTTATCAATGCATTCAAGGCTTGCCATTTTGTTCCAGCCTGCTCGCTTATATAAACAGCCAGATCCACCGACGCTTCCACCACAACCCGTCACATCACAACGTGAGAAGCAACGAACGCGCAGAAGTTGTGCGAGGTACCGACCGTCGATTTATGGCGCCCGCGACGAGGAAAAAGAAAAGGTACGCTGCAACTCTGGCCCGCTTGCATGCACGCTGCCGCCACCGGCTGATTATTTTAATGGAATTCTAGCCGAGCTAGATTATGGGGTTTGTGCTCTGTTATTTTTCGTCCTATCTTTTGCCAACTTCTCTGCAGTCTTGCTCGTGAGTTTGTCTGGAGAATTGATACGATTTTTTTCGATCCAATATCATCCCAACTTTTTTTGTGGAGTTCGCCAACTTGTGGAATGGATTTTGCCAGATAATTTGAAGAGATGTGTTGCTTAACGCAACAGATGGGCACTTCATTCATTTTTACACAAAAAAGATTGGCACTAAATTTGTTTTCGAAATAGATCTAGGATTTTCAAAATAGATCTAGTATTTTTCTAGCTGCATACCATTGTGGTGTTTCTGGTTACGTTTGATTCCTATAGAGATGATTCTACACCTTTCATCATTCATTTCCACGACAGATCTAGGATTTTCAATCCTTTATCATGGTGTTTTCTAGGTAAATTTAGTTCTGACAGATATTTGTCACACCCTTCTTTACTTATTCTCGAACAGATCTATGATTATCTATCTTTTGTCGTGGTATTTTTTGGTGCATCCAGTTCCTACCAATTCTTTTAAACCCTTCACCACTTCATTTTCAGAATAGATCTAAGATTCTCAATCCTGTTTAATCTTGGTTCTTTCCCATAGATTCAGTTCCTCTATATGCTTTCAAACCCTTCATTATTTATATTTAGAATAGATCTAGGATTTCCTATCTTTTATCATGGTGTTTTGGCATGTTCGGTTCCGCCATATGCTTTTAAACCCTTCATAGTTGGTTTGTTTTAGATTAGATCTAGATTATTTTTTCTCGAGTTGTTTTCGGGTTTGTTCAGTTCATACATATCCTTGACAAACTCTTCAATATTCATTTTCAGAATAGATCTAGTATTGAACTATTATTTTCTATCTTTGATCGTGGTGTTTCTGGACGCGTGTAGTTCCTTGAGATGTTTGTGAAAACCTTCATCAATTAAAAAGTTGTATTTTTTATTAAATTTTCAGGTTTTGTCCTCTGGGACTGACTTGTATTAATATTTCAACAACACAAACTCTTGTATTTTTTCAAGATATCTTACACAAACTGCCCTTTAGGTGAAAAGAGAAAGTTTGTAGGGATTGCACAGTTTGATTTATTTAGTTTTGGGGATTTATTATATGTGTGACAGATTTCCTTATCCTAGTTCTAATATCGATCGAGGATCTGCATATGCTGCTAGTTTTGATGATACATTTGTCTAATAAGATACTATAAGTTACATGCTTCGTGTTTGCTAACTTCACAACATTGTAAATTTCCTTTAATTTGTAGTGCAGAGCATTTGAGAGTCACGTTGTCAATGGCCACCATTATGCAGCTAGAGATTGAAGTTGGGCCGGTTAATAATGTTTTCAAAGTTGATGTGGAACCACGTTCCGACGACAAGTGCTACATCGCGATGCATGTGGTCAGGAGTCTCACAAATAACAATTATTGTTCTGCATTTGATGTCAACGGAGATATCTACATCAGCTTACCAAAATTGGATCATGTTGATAAGCTATGCAAGAAGAAACATGATATGTTTGGCTTGAAGTACGGAGTTTCCAGCGAGTGGATGAGGTAATGCAGTTGCCAGAGAATGAGGATGTTGCAATTACAACGATATCACTCCACTTGACGATTTAAGTGAGGATGATGAGGATGATGATGAGGTGACCTCCCCATTAAAGAGATCAAGGCAAGAGTAGTCATTGTTTATTTCTCTTAATAATTCTGGTGCTACCAAAATCACTAGACATCCTGTTAGTGATATGTGTTCTCTGTATCTTTCTCTGTGGAATTATGTAACTGATATGTTCACCTTCAGGATTATGCCATCTGTTTCTTTTTTCTTAAAGAACCCAGCATTGCATTTTTCAAATCTCACCATATTCATATTCTAACATATGATGTATTGTGCTTTGCATTTTAAGGGCCTATTTTTGCAGGCGTGATTGTGAGAACATATAAATGGGATAACTACATGGTTGAACGTCATGGTGCATCGATCCCCATAGGAAGCATAATCACATTAGTCGTGGAGAAGTATAATCTATAGGAAACTACGTGCCAGTTCATTGGCGTGCCTTACACAAGTAGCACACCAATAATATCCTGCAAGTTGTTCTACCAGCTCATCTAGGCACACAGCAGTGTAATCTCGTGCAGACTCTTTGCACGCATGGTCACGTTTGATGTGCAACCGTGCATCGCTGGACGTCTGCATCTGCGTGTGCACGGCCATGGTCGAGAGCGCCTGTGTGAGGCATGTGCGCCCATGCATGTGTGACAAGGACCAGTTTGTTTGTGTGTGTGTGTGTGTGTGTGTGTGTGTGTGTGTGTGTGTGTGTGTGTGTGTGTGTGTGTGTGTGTGTGTGTGTGTGTGGCCCAGGCACGGTGTACACATATCTGTCTATGGGCATGCGTGCGTGCAGGCGTCCAAGGTATGGCTGGTGTGTGCGTTGGGAATGGCCGTGGTTTACCAAGTTAGACGGGTGAACTATGTCTATATTCATTGATCATACACAGAGTGTTTAAATACATGCGGAGGTACACACGATAAGATCAGTTACAACAATATCGTGAGAGAAGGAGGGGATCACAACGTGATGGAGTCGGGGCGCGATTCACGCTGGGTGCCGCTCCTCCCGAGCGATCCGCAGCGTGGCGCCGCCCCTCCCGAAGCGCCTGGCGAGGCCGTTGTCCTCCGACAACCGAGGCCATGTGTCGGTCTTCCAACACCCCCACCCCCGCAAGCGGCATAGTGCTCACCGACGCTGAGACTGGTCCGAAGTTGATGAAGACGCCGCGGCAATCCTTTGGTGAAGATGTCCGGAATTGGGATGTCGCTTGCACGCGGATAACACGCACTCGCTGAGGGAGACTCGCCCGAGAACGGCGGAAGATCAATCTCGATGTGCTTGGTACGCTGGTGCTGCACGGATTACCGGACATATACAGTGGCGCCGACATTTTTGCAGAGACAATGGTGGCACGGGCGGGGACGACGCAGCCCGCGGAGGAGTTGCCGGCCAGCACGACTCGGGCGGCAGCATTGAGATGTCTCGCACTCGCCTCCGTGACTGACCGAGACACGGTGTTCGCACTTCGAGGACCAGCTATCGAGGTTGGCGCCGAGGAAAACCGCAGCCCGAGGTGGACTTACGGGTGTCCGGGCAGTTAGCCCAATCCGCTGTCGGAGTACGCGGTAAGATCACCGGTAGTGGATCGGTGGAAGTGCAGCCCGAAATAAACCGTGCCACCAACGTATCGTAGAACCCGCTTCACTAGCTGGAAGTGACTGTCCCGGGGATCATGCATGAATAGACATCACTGTTGTACGACGTTGGACAAATCGGGCCGTGTGAGAGTGAGATACTGCAATGCTCCAGCAAGACTCCGGTATAGAGATGGATCGTGAAAGGCAGGGCCTTCAGTGGCGGAAAGCTTGGTGGTGGTGTCGACAGGAGTGGACACGGGATGGCAGTTTAGCATGCCCGCGCGGTCGAGGATCTCGAGTGCATACTGCTCTTGGGAGCGATGGAGACCGCTAGTGGTGTGATGGACGTTAATGCCCAAGAAGTGGTGGAGAGGACCCATGTCTGTCATGGAAAACTCGTGATGAAGTGAGTTCATGATCGACCGGAGGAAGGTGGGAGTACTGGCAGTGAGAATAATATCTTCGACATAGAGAAGAAGATACGTAGTGTCTTGTCCGCGGTTGGAGAAAAGTGAGGAATCGGCCTTGGGGCGTGGAACCCAAGGGACAGCAGGAGGGAGGTGAACCGAGCAAACCAATCACGGGGCGCCTGCTTCAGCCCGTAGAACAACCGGTTGAGACGACACACGTCCCCAGGTCGCATGGGGTCAATGAAGCCGGCAGGTAGCGTGTTGTACACCGTCTCGGTGAGATGCCCGTGGAGGAAGGCATTCATGACGTCGAGCTGGTGAATAGGCCACGAGCTGCCAGTGGCGAGGCTGAGGACGACCCGAATAGTGGCAGGCTTGACCACGGACTGAACGCCTCCCCGTAGTCCACGCCGCCTGCTGCGTGAAGTCAGCAGAGCACCCACCACGCCTTGTACCGCGCTAACGAGCCATCCGGATGGAACTTGTGGTGAAAGATCCATTTGCCGCCACCACGCTTGCACCGCAGGACCGGAAACCAACGACCAAGTGTCATTCCGCAACAATGTATTATACTCTTCTAGCATGGCATTGGCCCAGTTCGATCCTGCCGGCGCGCGTAGGGCGAGGGAATCAAGCTAATGCTGGTAGAAACAAAGAGAGTGAACTTGGGGTTGGGCAAGACGAAGCCTGATTTGCCCCGAAAAGCGCATGATGTGTTGGTTCTATGGTGGAGCTACGGCATCGCGCGAGGCGGAGCAAGCGCCATGGTGGCGAGGAGGAAGGCACAGAGTAGAAGCGGTGGAGGCTGGGCCTTGCTGCATGGCTCGACGGGTAGGAGCACCGGGCGAGGGCACCGATGGTGTGGTGGGGCCGCTGCATGTGGTGTGGCGGAGGGGATGCTGCATGGAGGGGGGCGGGCGCTGCATGGCGGGGTGGCACCGATTGGCCTGCATGGCTGGTTGCGCTGCATGGGATTGGCCTACATGGCTGGATGCGCGCGCGGGCCACAAAGGGGTGGAGGGCATAGGCCGTTGGGTGGAGCGGATCCGTGGGGTCTGCGACGAGGTAGGTGGGATCATGGGATGAGCAAGGATGGGCGGGATCCGTGCGTAGGTGGTGCTGGGTTGGCTGTGAGGCATTTTCAGCAGAAGGAAATCTACGCCAAAAAGTGACATGCCGAAAGGTAAACGCGACGGGAGCATAGGTCCATGTAACGATACCCCTTGTGTTCAAGGGGTAACCAAGAAGAACACCGGTGTGGATCGGGCAGCGAGTTTGTGTGGTGCAAGGTGTGTGAGATTGGGAAAGGAGGGGCAACCAAATACACGAAGGTGGTCGTAGGTGGGGTGGCTGCCGTGAAGGAGGTAGCAGGGTGTATTGTTGTTCACGGCGGACGAGGGACACCGGTTGATGAGGTGATTGCTGGTGTGGATGGCCTCAACCCAATACTCGGGGGGCATATGGGCATGGATGAGCAAGGTGCGGAGAACGGCGTTGGTGGTGCGGAGAAGGCATTCGCCTTGCTGCCTGGGGGACGATATGGGCATGAGAGGCGGAATATGACACCATGGCAAGAGAAGTGGTCATGAGGGAGAAGGAGAGAAACTTGCCGCCATTATCACACCGCACACATTTAATGAGAGGTTATATTGAGTGTGAACGAGGAGAAGAAGTGTAGCATGGTGGGTGCAAGGTCGGATTTGTATGCGAGAGGAAACACCCAAGAATAATGAGTAAAATAATCAAGTACAACAAGATAATATTGAAAACCGGAAAAGCTACACACGGGTGAGGTCCACAAATCACAATGAATTATTTGGAAAGGAGTAGTAGTTTGTGAAGTAGAAGTAGAAAACGTAATCGTGGTTGTTTGGCTATGTTACAAGATTCACACACCAAAGAACCTTGCACCTTATTACATGAATCTAAAAATTTGTTTGCTAAAAAGGAAAGGGAAGCACGACTAGGATGGCCTAGCCGCAAATGCCATATGTCACCGGAGCTCGAAATAGAGAGAGCCATGGAGCCGCCTTTATTTCGAAGGAACGGATATACGTCGCCGGAGCTACTGGACCTCATGATAACCTTCCCGGTTGCCATGTCCTTCACAGAGAAGCCAAAGGGATCAAAAGAGACAATACACCAATTATCGATAGCAAAGCACCGAACGGAAATGAGGTTCTTAATTATGGATGGAGACACTAATATGTGACTGAGATTGAATGGCGGGAGGGAGGTGGAGCCGGTAGCAACTACATAAATTGACAAACCATCGCCAACAATTATACTAGAAGGAGAATGCCCTGAGGAAAGATTGGTGGGTTACCGGAGGAGTTGGCAACGTGGGAGATGGCGCCTGTATCCATGAACCACTCGACGTTGGAAGGCGGCGGCTGCAGCAGGAGGTTGGTGAAGTGCGTTGTCAGGGCCTACTGCTGATCCCAGGTTGGTGCAAAGGGAGGCAGACCAGCAGCCCCGGGTAGGCCTGGTGGTGAGCAACGGGGCGTGGCCCGAGCACGCCGGCCGAGTTGGCCGGAGCCCACGGCACAGGGCACTGCTGCGGCATCGGAGCCGGCGAGCCCCACGGGGCGAAATAGCCCAGCCAGGGCTGCTGGCCGCCTGTACCGCGCCTCGTGCTGAAGCTCGGCGAGGCGCCGGGGAGCTGCGCCACGGCCGCGACCATGGCCGCCGCCGCTGCTGACGGTCGCCGAGGGGCTCCTGGGCGGGCCCTTGCCCTTGTCATGTGGCGACAGAGGAGGCTGGCGATCCGTGGAGGACGAGCCGCGGAGGATGATCCATCGATGTGCCTCCGCGTGGCCGATGGTGAGGGCGGACGCCCGACGGGCGCGCTTCCCGCCGGTGAGGCCGATCGCCGAGGAGCAGCGCGAACGAGCCTGCATTTAACGGGGGAAGGGCTGCTGCATGGGAAGGAGGTAGCCATGACGGGAAGCGCCGGCTCAGTCGCGGCGAAGCTGCAGCGGAGAGAGCGGTCCGTGACCGCTCGCCCACGCCGCCATGGCATTGGCCAGCTGTTGGAGGCAGCGGCAGTATTGGGCCACCGTCATGTCCCCTTGCACCATCGCGCGGAACTCCGCGCCGATGTGGATGGCGCGGCCGGCGGTGTTGTCGCGGAAGAAGACCTCTAGCTGGGTCCAGAGGTGGTACGCCATGCTCTCCGGTGACTGAATCACGTCGTAGAGTTCATCAGATATGGTGGCGTAGATCCAAAGAATGATCGTGATGTCGTGGTTTCGCCAAACCAGATCCTCATGGAGTGGGTAGGCCTCTTCGAGCACATGCTCCTCGACGTGGTACTTACAGAGGATGAACCAGAAGAGATGGCGCCACTGCGAATAGTTGTGTCGTCCAGGCTCAGCTTGAAGGGAATGAGAGACCCGATGTTAATATGATGCATCGGGAGAGCGGTATCGGGCACCGGACGGGAGGAGGTGCAATGGTGAGGGCGCGATGGGGCGCACGGCGCGAGAGGGGCACCGCCAGAGGGCACCAGGCGGCGGAGAAGCCGGGCGTTGGGGAGGCAGCACCGCGCGAGGCGCAGGAGGCGGCGAGGGTTGGCGCTGGCGGCCGGTTCAGCCGGCTGGGGGCTGGGGGCGACGAGAGAGAGGATGAAGGGTGCGCCGGCCCCTCAAGGAGCGAAAAGGGCGGAGCAGACGCCGGAAGCTCATGGCGGAATCATGGAGAGGAACGAGCGACGTCTGATACCAAGTTAGACGGGTGAACTGTGTCTACATTCATTCATCATACATAGAGTGTTTAAATACATGCAGAGGTACACCCGATAAGATCAGTTACAACAATATCGTGAGAGAAGGAGAGGATCACGACGTGGATGGAGTTGTGGGCGCGCATGCATGCGTGGGCGCCGTTTCTCCTGAGCGATCCGTATGCGTGGGCGCCATCCCTCCCGAGCACCCTGGGCGAGGCCGTTGTCCTCCTGACAACCGAGGCCCAGTGGCAGATGTGTTTGTCTTCATACATACCATCCTAGTTCCACGGAGAACTATCAAACATGACAGTCCTTTCCTTGTACACCGCATGTATCATATGTATCTGTTGTAGTCCTTTCCTAGTTTATAGGATCTCAACCAACTTTCCACGATGCTGGCTCATGCACTCTATAGTCATGGCGACGTTGACCTCCGTATATGTAACATGTACCTCTTGCATCAACAGTAACAACAAAGGCAGGAGGCAATCTTCTCTAACTTGGTATCACGCCATGGCCTTCGAGGACATCTTCGTGAGCTCCCACCTTCGCTTCTTCCGCAGCCCGCTTTGCACCTGCCACACCTAGCATGCTTTGCAAGATCGCAACCTTCCCCTTCCAAAGGCCCAAGACCTAAATCCAATTTGGAGTTGGCCTCTATGGGTTTTTCATGATAATATTATATATTCCAACATAAACAAAGACTAAAATTACATGAAGTGGCCCTTCCAGAGGCAAGCAAGGGCTAGACGCCATGGGGCTTGCTGAAAAGGGCTCAAATTGCACGAGGAAGTGTTGGAACCACTCCTTCGTTGCATTGGTCCTAATACGGGTATCCTGCATTGTGTAATAAGGAAAATGGCAGCTCTTTCACAAACCAACCATCTCGCGAGGTTTAAATATTCACTGTGGTCATCCCTCCTTCCGTGCCCCCAACCTAATGCTTGCTAGATTTGACCTCTCTTGTGTTTTTCATGATCCAACGATGTATTCCAACATAAAAAGACTAAAAGTCACATGGAGTGGTCCCGCCCCAAGAAATGCTACATCCGGATATCGTGGTACTCAAAGGAGAGGGTGGCGATCAAATTGTATGGGGTAGTATCGAAATCACTCATTTGCATGGGGTCCTAATATGGGTATCCAAGGGTTTTGCAATGAGGAAAAGTTCCATGCAAAACATTAAACCGCACCTCCTTCACAAGCCGCACCTTCTAGCTGCAAGTTCCGTGGCTTCAATGTGCACTTCCCACTTTCTCGATGCTCCCAACACAATTTATGGTAGGAGTTAGCCTCTATTTGGGTTAGTCCTGATCCTATGACATATTTCAATATGACGAATGACTAACAAATACATCGAGTGGCCTCTTCCAGCTAAAACCTATGGCTAGACGCCATAGGGCCTGCCAGAGAGTGGAGCATATGAAATCACATGAGGAAGTGTTGAGTCACTTCCACTTTTAAGGCCGGATCCTAATATAAAAGGCCCATTGTTTGTGTAATGAGGAAAAGTCAATACCAAACTTTGCAAAGGGCATGTCCTTCACAAACCAGACCATCCGTAGGAAGATTCCGTGATTTACTACTTAACCTTCCTCTTCGGCTCACCCACGCCAACACGCATACGGTTGGCTCTGCTTATGCTTTTCTTGGTCTTATATCATATTTTAGCACGCATAAGTACTAAAAGTCACATGTAGTGGATCCTTCAAAAAAAGATTGGGCTAGACACCGAGGGGCCTGCTGGAGAGTGTGGCATATGAAATCATGGCAGGAAGTGTCAAGCATTCTTCCTTTTGCATGGGGTCATAATATGGGTATCCGTGTGTTTTGCAATGATGGAAAATTTAATACACAACTTTGAAGTGGCACCTACTTCACAAATCGGACCGCCAAGATGAAGATCCAAGGCTTCAAAGGCAAACCTCCCCATCTACATAAGGTCCTAGGAAAAGGAGCAAAGAAACTAAAATAAGTAGAATGAAATGAAACATCAATTTAAAGAAAAAATATGGAACAAGGGAAAACAAGTAATGGTCTTTGCTAAGTTCTATTTGTCACGCCTCGAAAGGTTGTCTCGCCGAGATCCCCATGTCCGCACTAGCCATAGTGGGCAGGGACTTAGAAAAATAACCCACTTGCCACACACGCCTTTCTCTCCTTTACCTCCAAATTGATAACCTACCCCGTCATGGCACATCCCGCCTCCACAACTATATCACACCTCTTCCCCAGCTCCGCCTCCACCGTGGCCCAGATCCGGACGCCGCCATTTCCCTAGCCCACCTCACTGGGCAACCTCTCCTCGCTGGTCACCGCTCAACTGTGATTATGCATTTTGCCCAGACCGGGCGTGGCTCGCCCCTCCTTCCTCACCTTGTCCCCATTTGCTTCTACCCTCTATGGCCCAACAACACCGCTGTTGATGCTGAAGGAATTATGCCCTAGAGGCAATAATAAAGTTATTATTTATTTCCTTATATCATGATGAATGTTTATTATTCATGATAGAATTGTATTAACCAGAAACATAATACATGTGTGAATACATAGACAAACATAGTGTCACTAGTATGCCTCTACTTGACTAGCTCATTAATCAAAGATAGTTATGTTTCCTAACCATAGACATGTGTTGTCATTTGATTAACGGGATCACATCATTAGGAGAATGATGTGATTGACATGACCCATTCCGTTATCCTAGCACTTGATCGCTTAGTATGTTGCTATTGCTTTCTTCATGACTTATACAAAGTTCCTACAACTATGAGATTATGCAACTCCTGCTATCGGAGGAACACTTTGTGTGCTACCAAACGCCACAACGTAATCGGGTGATTATAAAGGAGCTCTATAGGTGTCTCCAAAGGTACATGTTGAGTTGGTGTATTTCAAGATTAGGTTTTGTCACTCCGATTGCTCTGGAGAGGTATCTCTCGGCACTCTCGGTAATGCACATCACTATAAGCCTTGCAAGCAATGTAGTTAATGAGTTAGTTACTAATGATGCATTACGAATCTAGTAAAGAGATTTGCCGGTAACGAGATTGAACTAGGTATTGATACCGACGATCAAATCTCGCAAATAACATACCGATGACAAAGGGAACAATGTATGTTGTTATGCGGTTTGACCGATAAAGATCTTCAGAGAAGATGTAGGAGCCAATATGAACATCTAGGTTCCTCTATTGGTTATTGACCGAAACGTGTTTCGGTCATGTCTACATTGTTCTCGAACCCGTAGGGTCCGCACGCTTAAGGTTTCGGCGATAGTTATATTATGAGTTTATGAGTTTTGATTTATCAAGGAGTTCGAGTCCCGATGAGATCAGGGACACGACGAGGAGTCTCAGAATGGTCGAGACATAAAGATCGATATATTGGACGACTATATTAGGAGTTCGAAGGTTTCGAGCGATTCGGTATTTTTCGAGTACCGAGAGTTACGGAATTCGCCGGGAGTATATGGGCCTTATTGGGCCATACGGGAATAGAGGAGAGAGGCCAAAGGAAGGAGGCCTGCGCCCTCCGTCCGACTGGACAAGGGCGAGCCCACTTTTCCTTCTTCCTATCCACCTCTTTGCCCTTCTCCTACTCCAACAGGAAGGAGGAGTCCTACTCCCCGTGGAGTAGGACTCCCTGGCGCGCCTCCTAGGCCGGCCGCCTCCCCTTGCTCCTTTATATACGGGGCAGGAGGCACCTCTAGACACACAAGTTGATCTCCGTGATCGCTCTAGCCGCAGGCGGTGCCCCTCCACCATATTCCACCTCGGTCATATCGCTATGGTGTTTAGCGAAGCCCTGCATCGGTAGAACATCATCATCGTCACCACGCCGTTATGCTGACAGAAATCATCCGCGACACCCTGCTGGATCAGAGTCCGGGGATCGTCATCGAGCTGAACATGTGCTGAACTCGGAGGTGCCGTACGTTTGGTGCTTGGATCGGTCGGATCGTGAAGACGTACGACTACATCAACCGCATTGTCATAACGCTTCCGCTTAAGATCTACGAGGGTACGTGGACAACACTCTCCCCTCTCGTTGCTATGCATCACCACGATCTTGCGTGTGCGTAGGAAATTTTTGAAATTACTACGCTCCCCAACAAAGGGCATCCAAGCCTAGGTTTTATGCGCTGATGTTATATGCACGAGTAGAACACAAGTGAGTTGTGGGCGATACAAGTCATACCGCTTACCAAAGATGTCATACTTTGGTTCAGCGGTATTGTTGGATGAAGCGCCCGTAATCGACATTACGCCAGACGCTTACGCGAGACTGGTTTTACCGCCGTGCTTTGCACACAGTGACTAGCGGTGTCTGCTTTCTCCAACTTTAGTTGAACCGAGTGTGGCTACGCCCAGTCCTTGCGAAGGTTAAAACAACACTAACTTGATGAACTATCGCTGTGGTTTTGATGCGAGGTAAGAACGGTTCTTGCTCAGCCCGTAGCAGCCACGTAAAATTTGCAACAACAAAGTAGAGGACGCCTAACTTGTTTTTGAAGGGCATGTTGTGATGTGATATGGTCAAGACGTGATGCTATATTTTATTGTATGAGATGATCATGTTTTGTAACCGGTTATCAGCCATCGGCAGGAGCCATATGGTTGTCGCTTATTGTATGAAATGCAACGCCTGTAATTGCTTTTACTTTATCACTTAGCGATAGTCATAGAAGCAATAGATGGCATAACGACAACGATGCTACGATGGAGGTTAAGGTGTCGCGCCGGTGACGATGGTGATCACGACGGTGCTTCGGAGATGGAGATCACAAGCACAAGATGATGATGGCCATATCATATAACTTATATTGATTGCATGTGATGTTTATCCTTTATGCATCTTGTCTTGCTTTGATTGACGGTAGCATTTTAAGATGATCTCTCACTAAATTATCAAGAAGTGTTCTCCCTGAGTATGCAGTGTTGCGAAAGTTCTTCGTGCTGAGACACCACGTGATGATCGGGTGTGATAGGCTCTATGTTCAAATACAACGGGTGCAAAACAGTTGCACACGAGGAATACTCAGGTTAAACTTGACGAGCCTAGCATATACAGATATGCCCACGGAACACGGAGACCGAAAGGTCGAGCGTGAATCATATAGTAGATATGATCAACATAGTGATGTTCACCGTTGAAAACTACTCCATCTCACGTGATGATCGGACATGGTTTAGTTAATTTGTCACGTGATCACTTAGATGACTAGAGAGATGTCTGCCTAGTAGTTCTTAAGTAATATGATTAATTGAACTTAAATTTATCATGAACTTAGTCATGGTAGTATTTTGCAAATTATGTTGTAGATCAATAGCTTGTGTTGTTGCTTTCATATGTTTATTTTGATATGTTCCTAGAGAAAATTGTGTTGAAAGATGTTAGTAGCAATGATGTGGATTGGACCCGTGATATGAGGTTTATCCTCATTGCTGCACAGAAGAATTATGTCCTTAATGCACCGCTAGGTGACAGACCTATTGCAGGAGCAGATGCAGACGTTATGAACGTTTGGTAGCTCAATATGATGACTACTTGATAGTTTAGTGCACCATGCTTAACGGTTTAGAATCGGGACATCAAAGACGTTTTGAACGTCATGGAGTTGAAGTTAATATTTCAAGAAAATGCCCGAGTTGAGAGATATGAAGTCTCCAACAAGTTCTATGGCTAAAAGATGGAGGAGAATCACTCAACTAGTGAGCATGTCCTCAGATTGTCTGGGTACTACAATCGCTTGAATCAAGCGGGAGTTAATCTTCCAGATAAGATAGTGATTGACAGAATTCTCTACTCACCATCACCAAGTTAGTAGAACTTTGTGATGAACTATAGTATGCAACGGATGACCAAAAGGATTCCCAAGCTCTTCGTGATGTTGAAATCGACGAAGGTAGAAATCAAGAAAGAGCATCAAGTGTTGATGGTTGACAAGATCACTAGTTTCAAGAAAAGGGCAAAGGGAAAGAAAGGGAACTTCAACTAGAATGACAAGCAAGTTGTCACTCCCACGAAGAAGCCCAAAGCTAAACCAAAGCCTGAAACTGAGTGCTTACACTGAAAAGGAAATGATCACTGGAAACGGAAATACCCTGAATATTTGGTGGATAAGAAGGATGGCAAAGTGAACAAGGGTATATTTGATATACAGGTTATTGATGTGTACCTTACTAGTGTTTATAGTAGCCCCTGAGTTTTGATACTTGTTCGGTTGCTAAAAATTAGTAACTCGAAACAGGAGATACAAAATAAACAGAGACTAGTTGAGGGTGAAGTGACGATGTATGTTGGAAGTAGTTCCAAGATTGATATGATCATCATCGCATACTCCCTATACTTTCAGGATTAGTGTTAAACCTAAATAAATGTTATTTGGCGTTTGCGTTGAGCATGAATATGATTTGATCATGTTTATTGCAAAATGGTTATTCATATAAAGTCAAAGAATAATTCTTGTTCTGTTTACATGAATAAAACCTTCGATGGTCATACACCCAATGAAAATAGTTTGTTGGATCTCGATCGTAGTGATACACATATTCATAATATTGATGCCAAAAGATGCAAAGTTTATAACGATAGTGCAACTTATCTGTGGCACTGCCGTTTGGGTCATATCGGTGTAAAGCGCATGAAGAAACTCCAAAAGATGGATTTTCGGAATCACTTGGTTATGAATCATTTGATGCTTGCTAACCGTGCCTTTTGGGCAAGATGACTAAAACTCCATTCCTCACAACAATAGAACGAGCTACTGACTTGTTGGAAATAATACATACCGATGTATGCGATCCAATGAGGATTGATGCTCGTGGCAGGTATCGTTATTTTCTGACCTTCACAAAGATGATTTGAGCAGATATGAGTATATCTACTTAATGAAGCACAAGTCTGAAACATTTGAAAAGTTCAAAGAATTTTAGAGTGAAGTGGAGAATCATCGTAACAAGAAAATAAAGTTTTTGTGATTTGATCACGGAGACAAATATTTGAGTTACGAGTTTGGTCTTCAATTAAAACAATGTTGAATAGTTTCACAAACTCACGCCACCTGGAACACCACAATGTAATGGTGTGTCCGAATGTTGTAATCATACTTTACTAGATATGGTGCGATCTATGATATCTCTTATCAGTTTACCACTATCGTTTTGGGGTTATACATTAGAGACAGCTGCATTCACGTTTAATAGGGCACCATCTAAATCCGTTGAGACGACACTGTATGAACTATAGTTTAACAGTAAACCTAAGCTGTCGTTTCTTAAAGTTTGGAGTTGCGATGCTTATATGAAAAAAGTTTTTCAACCAAGCTCGAACACAAATCGGAGAAGTGCGTCTTCATAGAATAACCAAAGGAAACTGTTGGATACTACTTCTATCACAGATCCGAAGGCAAAACATTTGTTGCTAAGAATGGATCCTTTCTAGAGAAGGAGTTTCTCTCGAAAGAAGTGAGTGGGAGGAAAGTAAGAGCTTGATAAGGTAATTTGTACTTTCTCTCGAATTGGAAAGTAGTTCATCACAGAAATCAGTTCCAGTGATTCCTACACCTATATGTGAGGAAGCTAATGATGATGATCATGAAACTTCAGATCAAGTTACTACAAAAACCTCGTAGGTCTTCCAAAAGTACAGTCCGCATCAGAGTGGTACGGTAATCCTGTTCTGGAAGTCATGTTACTAGACCATGATAAACCTACGAACTATGAGGAAGCGATGATGAGCCCAGATTCCGCGAAATGGCTTGAGGCCATGAAATCTAAGATGGGATCCATGTATGAGAAAAAAGTGTGGACTTTGGTGGATTTGCCCAATGATCGGCAAGCCATATTGTATAAATGGATCTTCAAGAGGAAGACAGATGCTGATAGTAGTGTTACTATCTACAAAGCTCGACTTGTCGCAAAAAGGTTTTCGACAAGTTCAAGGTGTTGACTACAATGAGATTTTCTCAACTGTAGCGATGCTTAAGTCTGTCCGAATCATGTTAGCAATTGCCACATTTTATGAAATCTGGCAAAAGGATATCAAAACTGCATTCCTTAATGGATTTATTAAAGAAGAGTTGTATATGATGCAACCAGAAGGTTTTGTCAATCCTAAAGGTGCTAACAAAGTGTGCAAGCTCCAGCGATCCATTTATGGACTGGTGCAAGCCTCTTGGAGTTGGAATATACGCTTTGATGAGTTGATCAAAGCATATGGTTTCATACAGACATTTTGAGAAGCCTGTATTTACAAGAAAGTGAGTGGGAGCTCTATAGCATTTCTAATATTATATGTGGATGACATATTGTTGATTGGAAATGATATAGAAATTCTGGATAGCATGAAAGGATACTTGAATAAGAGTTTTTCAAAGAAAGACCTCGGTGAAGCTACTTACACATTGAGGATCAAGATCTATATAGATAGATCAAGACGCTTGATAAGATTTTTCAATGAATACATACCTGGATAAATTTTTTAAATAGTTCAAAATGGAAAAGTCAAAGAAGGAGTTCTTGCCTGTGTTGCAAGGTGTGAAGTTGAGTAAGACTCAAGACCCGACCATGGAAGAAAATAGAAAGAGAATGAAAAGTCATTCCCTATGCCTCACCATAGGTTCTATAAAGTATGCTATGTCAGTGAACTGCACATATTGTATACCTTGCTCTGAGTTTGGCAAAGGAATACAATTTTGATCTAATAGTAGATCACTGGACAGCGGTCAAGAATATCCTTAGTGAGGACTAAGGAGATGTTTCTCGATTATGGAGGTGATAAAAGAGTTCGTTGTAAAAGTTACATCGGTGCAAACTTTTACACTGATCCAGATGACTCTAAGTCTCAATCTGGATACATATTGAAAGTGTGAGCAATTAAGCTAGAGTAGCTCCATGCAGAGCATTGAAGACATAGAATATTTGCAAAATACATACGGCTTTGTATGTGACCGACCCATTGACTAAATTTCTCTCACGAACAAAACATGATCATACCTTTGTACTCTTTGGGTGTTAATCAAATATTGATGTGAGCTAGATTATTAACTCTAGTAAACCCTTTGGGTGTTGGTCACATGACGATGTGAACTATGGGTGTTAATCACATACAAATGTGAATATTGGTGTTAAATCACATGGTGATGTGAACTAGATTATTGACTCTAGTGCAAGTGGGAGACTGAAGGAAATATGCCCTAGAGGAAATAATAAAGTTATTATTTATTTCCTTATCTCATGATAAATGTTTATTATTCATGCTAGAATTGTATTAACCGGAAACATAATACATGTGTGAATACATAGACAAACATAGTGTCACTAGTATGCCACTACTTGACTAGCTCATTAATCAAAGATGGTTATGTTTCCTAACCATAGACATGTGTTGTCATTTGATTAACGGGATCACATCATTAAGAGAATGATGTGACATGACCCATTCCATTAGCCTAGCACTTGATCATTTAGTATGTTGCTATTGCTTTCTTCATGACTTATACAAAGTTCCTACAACTATGAGATTATGCAACTCCCGTTTACCGGAGGAACAATTTGTGTGCTACCAAACGTCACAACGTAATTGGGTGATTATAAAGGAGCTCTAAAGGTGTCTCCAAAGGTACATGTTGAGTTGGCATATTTTGAGATTAGGTTTTGTCACTCCGATTGTCGGAGAGGTATCTCTGGGCCCTCTCGGTAATGCACATCACTATAAGCCTTGCAAGCAATATAGCTAATGAGTTAGTTACAGAATGATGCATTACGTAACGAGTAAAGAGACTTGCCGGTAACGAGATTGAACTAGGTATTGGATACCGACGATCGAATCTCGGGCAAGTAACATACCGATGACAAAGGGAACAATGTATGTTGTTATGCGGTTTGACCGATAAAGATCTTCGTAGAATATGTAGGAGCCAATATGAACATCCAGGTTCCTCTATTGATTATTGACCGGAAACTTGTTTTGGTCATGTCTACATTGTTCTCGAACCCGTAGGGTCCGCACGCTTAAGGTTTCGATGATAGTTATATTATGAGTTTGTGAGTTTTGATGTACCGAAGGAGTTCGGAGTCCCGGATGAGATCGGAGACATGACGAGGAGTCTCAAAATGGTCGAGACGTAAAGATCGATATATTGGATGACTATATTCGGAGTTCGGAAAGGTTCCGAGTTATTCGGGTATTTTTCGGAGTACCGGAGAGTTACGGGAATTCGCCGGGGAGTATATGGGTCTTATTGGGCCATACGGGAATGGAGGAGAGAGGCGAAAAGGAAGGAGGCCTGCACCCCCCCTCTGTTCCGAACTGGACAACGGGCGCAGCCCCCTTTTCCTTCTTCCTCTCCACCTCTTTCCCCTTCTCCTACCCCAACAAGGAAGGAGGGAGTCCTACTCCCGGTGGGAGTAGGACTCCCCTTGGCGCGCCCCTCCTAGGCAGGCCGCCCCCTCCCCTTTGCTCCTTTATATACGGGGGCAGGGGGCACCTCTAGACAAACAAGTTGATCTTCGTGATCGTTCCTTAGCCGTGTGCGGTGCCCCCCTCCACCATATTCCACCTCGGTCATATCGTTGCGGTGTTTAGGCGAAGCCCTGCGTCGGTAGAACATCATCATCGTCACCACGCCGTCTTGCTGACAGAACTCATCCCCGACACTCTGCTGGATCAAAGTCCGGGGATCATCATCGAGCTGAACGTGTGCTGAACACGGAGGTGCCGTACGTTCGGTGCTTGGATCGGTCGGATCGTGAAGGCGTACGACTACATCAACCGCGTTGTCATAACGCTTTCGCTTACGGTCTACGAGGGTACGTGGACTACACTCTCCCCTCTTTGCTATGCATCACCATGATCTTGCGTGTGCGTAGGCAATTTTTGAAATTACTACATTCCCCAACAGATGCCACTGTCTCTTTAGTTCGCCATCAGCCTGCTTCCCCCGTCCTGTTTCCACCATCGTCGCTCAAGGCCCCGCGACTCCATGCGCCTCCCCGAGCTTGCTTCCCAAGACCGAGTTCGCCGACGCGGCCTCTGTAGTTTTTTCAAAAAAATTGTGTGTGGTTTGTGTGAGTGTTTGTGTTGTTGGTGTGTGTGGGTGTGAGTGTTTGTGTGATGGTGTGTGTGAGAGTATGTGTGATGGTCTGTGTGTGTGTGTGTGAGGGAGGGAGGGAGAGATTGGTGTCAATGGAGATATCTACATCATCTTACCAAAATTGATGTGGAACCACGTTCCGACGACAAGTGCTACATCGCGATGCATGTGGTCAGGAGTCGCACAAATAACAATTATTGTTCGGCATTTAATGTCAATGGAGATATCTACATCAGCTTACCAAAATTGGATCATGTTGAGAAGCTATGCAAGAAGAAATATGATATTTTTTTCTTGAAGTACGTGAGTTCCCAGCGAGTGGAGGTGGTAATGCAGTTGCCAGAGAATGAGGATGTTGCAATTACAACGTATATCACTCCACTTGACGATTTGAGTGAGGATGATGAGGATGGTGATGAGGTGACCTCCCCATTAAAGAGATCAACGCAAGAGTAGTCATTGTTTATTTCTATTAATAATTCTGGTGCTACCAAAATCACTGGACATCCCGTTAGTGATGTGTGTTATCTGTATCTTTCTCCGTGGAATTATGTAACTGATATGTTCAGCTTCAGGATAACGCCATCTTATTCTTTGGTCTTAAAAAACCCAGCGTTGCATTTTTCAAATCTCACCATATGCATATTCTAACATATGATGTATTATGATTTGCATTTTAAGGACTATTTTTGAACGCGTGATTGTGAGAACATATAAATGGGATAACTACATGATTGAATGTCATGGTGCATCGATCCCCACAGGAAGCATAATCATATGAGTCATGGAGAAGTATAATCTATAGGAAATTACATGCCAGTTCATTCATTGACACCCGAACTCCACTGGCGTGCTTTACACAAGTAGCACCAACAATATCCTGCAACTTGTTCTACCACTGGCGGCTCATCAAGGCACACAGCAGTGTAATCTCGTGCAGACTCTTTGCTCGCATGGTCACGTTTGATGTGCAACCGTGCATCGCTGGACGTCTGCATCCGCATGTGCACGGCCATGGTCGAGAGCGCTAGTGTGAGGCATGTGCGCCCATGCGTGTGTGTGTGTGTGGGGGGGGCAGGCACGGTGTACACATATCTGTCTATGGGGCATGCGTGCGTGCAGGTGTCCAAGGCATGGCTGGTGTGTGCGTTGGGCATGACCATGGTTTACCATCCTAGTTCCAAGCAGAACTGTCAAACGTGACAGTCCTTTCCTTGTACACTGCATGTATCATATGTATTTTTTGTAGTTCTTTCCTAGTTTACAGGATGTCAACCAACACTCCATGATGCTGGCCTGTGTGCCTATAGTCACGGGAGACGTAAGACCTCTGTGTATAAGTAATATGTACCTCTCGCATCAACAGAACAACAGTGCAGGGAGGCAATCTTCTCTTTAACTTGGTGTCAGTTGCCATGGCCTTCGACGACATCTTCGGCGAGCTCCCCACCTCCGCCGCTCCGGCAACCCGCTTTGCACCTGCCACACCTAGCATGCTTTGCAGTACTGCGACCTTCCCCCTTCCAGTGCCCCAGACCTAAATCCAATTTGGAGTTGACCTCTCTATGGGTTTTTTATGATAATGTTATATATTCCAACATAAACAAGGACTAAAATTACATGAAGTGGTCCCTTCCAAACGCAAGCAAGGGCTAGACGACATGGGGCTTGCCGAAAAAGGGAGCTCAAATCGCACGAGGAAGTGTTGGAACCACTCCTCCTTTGCATGGGTCCTAATACAGGTATCCCAGAATTGTGTAATAAGGAAACTGGCAGCTCCTTCACAAACCACACCATCACGCGTGAAGGTTTAAGGATTCAGTGTGGTCATCCCTCCTTCCGGTGCCCCCAACCTAATGCCTGCTTGTATTTGACCTCTCTTTGTGTTTTTCATGATCCAATGACGTATTCCAACATAATAAAGACTAAAAGTCACATGGAGTGATCCCGTCCCAAGAAATGCTACATCTTGATATTAGGGGACCCAAAGGAGAGGGTGGCAGATCAAATTGTATGGGGTAGTATTGAAATCACTCATTTTCATGGGGTCCTTATATGGGTATCCAAGAGTTTTGCAATGAGCAAAAAATTCCATGCAAAACACTAAACTGGCACCTCCTTCACGAGCCAGGCCTTTGGGAAGATCCAGGGCTTCAATGTGCACCGGCCACTTTCTGATGCTCCCAACCCAACTACTAGTAGGAGTTAGTCTGCATTTGGGTTTGTCCTGATCCTATGACATATTTCAATATGACGAAAGACTAACAGTCACATCGAGTGGCCTCTTCCAGCTAAAAGCTATGGCTAGACGCCACAGGGCCTGCTAGAGAGTGGAGCATATGAAATCAGATGAGGAAGTGTTGGAGCCACTTTTACTTTTGCGTGGGATCCTAATATGTATATCCATTGTTTGTGTAATGAGGAAAAAGTCAATACCAAACATTGAAGTGGCATGTCCTCCACAAACCAGACCATCCGTAGGAAGATTCAGTGATTTACTACGAACCTTCCCCCTTCGGTTTACCCAACCCAACATGTGCTACAGTTGGCTCTATTTATAGCTTTCTTGGTCTTATAACATATTTTAGCACAAACAAGCACTAAAAGACACATGTAGTGGATCCTTCAGAAGAAAAGATTGGGCTAGACACCGTAGGGCCTATTGGAGAGTGTGGCGCATGAAATCATGGGAGTAAGTGTCAGAAGTATTCTTCCTTTTGCATGGGGTCATAATATGGGTATCCAAGTGTTTTGCAATGATGGAAAAGTTAATATACAACTTTGAAGTGGCATCTACTTCACAAATCGGACCGCCACGCAGGAAGATCCAAGGCTTCAGTGCAGACCTCCCCCCATCTACATAAGGTCCTAGGAAAAGGAGCAAAGGAACTAAAATAAGAGAAAGAAATGAAACATGAATTAAAAGAAAACATATGGAACAAGGGAATAACAAAAAATGGTCTTTTCTAAGTTGTATTTGTCACGCTCTCGGGAAAGGTTGTCTCTGCCGACATCCCCGTGTATGGCACTAGCCATCATGGGCAGGGGGCTTAGCAAAAATAACCCACTTGCCACACACGCCTTTCTCTTTTCCCTCTAAATTTATAATCTACCCTGTCGTGGCACATCTCGCCTCCACAACTATATCACACCTCTGCCCCAGCTCCGCCTCCACCGTGGCCCAGATCCAAACGTCGCTGTTGCCCCTAGACCACCCCGCTGGCACTCTCTCCTCGCTGGTCACCGGCTTAGCTGTGATTGCGTACCTTTCCCGCACTGGCGTGGCTCGCCCCTCCTTCCTCACCTTGTCCCCATTCGCTTCTACCCTCTATGGCCCAACAGCACCGTTGTTGATGCCACTGTTTCTTTAGTTCGCCATCAGCCTGCTTCCCCCGTCCTGTTTCCACCGTTGTCGCTCAAGGCCCCGCGACTCCATGCGCCTCCCCGAGTTTGCTTCCCAAGACCGAGTTCACCGACGCGGCCTTTGTAGTTTTTTCGAAAAAAAAATTGTGTGTGGTTTGTGTGAGTGTTTGTGTTGTTGGTGTGTGTGGGTGTGAGTGTTTGTGTGATGGTGTGTGTGTTAGTATGTGTGATGGTGTGTGTGTGTGTGTGTGTGTGTGTGTGTGTGTGTGTGTGAGAGAGAGAGAGAGAGAGAGAGATTGGTATGCATATGTGTTAAAACTATATATAAATGAGATTAATATACATGAACATGACAAAAATATAGATACATTGAAGGCGTATCAATATCTCACCATGGTTCCACATGTCGCAACTCCCGCTAGCTGGCATCAACCGTATGTTGTTATCGTCCACACACCCTCCATTGGTCTACGCGCCTGTGGTGCGAACAAGGAACCAATATTTTTGTTGGTGTCATGGTGGGCATGTGAAATGAAGTTTTTCCCTCAGAAGATGCAGGAGAAGCTCCGACGTGTGACAGGCGTAGTGGCCTATATCGATAGGGAGGAAGGGTGGTGGAAGTCGCTAACATGCATGGGAATGGTGAATGTTGGAGTTAGCAAAATGGCCACATATTTGAGTAGAAGTCGAGGCTGTAGCAACATCATGATGTTGTGCCTATGTGAGATGTGGTTGACAGCTTGTTCGATATGGGGCGAATGTATTTCCTTAGGCGCTATATTCACAATACAGTTGGTTATGGGTTTGTGACCCATATCTCATGGACGGGGATCATAGAGGAACTTTTGGGGTCTTGGTTGTATGGCTCAAATATCTGCGTTGGATTAGGTTGAAGGGTGTCGGCGGTGTGAGGACGACGACCGCCTTGTGCCACTTTTTATTCTTTGGGTATATCCGGATCCGTGCAAGGTTGCCTCAGTGCAGAAGGGTGTCTTTGGCATGGTACGAAGACAATGGCTATTGGTCGTTCTTAAGAAACCGTCTTCTCCAAACAAGGAATGACACTAGTTTGGCTTCTTTTGAGAGCACGATTCTCCTTGGATGGTGGGAGTTTTAGTTGTTATGTGGGGTACGTGGAAGTCATCATGACCGGTGTGTTAGAGGATCTCTTGCATACTCATGAAATGTAGACCAACACTCATGTGGAGCACTGGCCCGGTTTGTTGATTAATTATCCGCAGGTCTAGCAGGTTCGTGTGCAATATTTGGCTTTATTAGGCAATATAGCCAGATAACGGTTTGCTGAGATGGTAGACGAACAATCGTAGTTGAACGAACCCTCACACTCGTAATCTATCGAGAAGAAGCATAATCATGGCATGATGCAAAATCGAGTATGATCTAGGTCCGGTTTAATGAGTCATGTTACTGCAAGATGCACCAACAACATACTACACATTAAGTGTTGCTCAATATGCAACAAGTTGCATATTGACGAACTTCACATTCAAGTATTTAGTTCACTCTCGTCTATGTACGTGACAAGATTAAGTTTTGTTAAACATGCAAGAGATGGCATAGTTAAACTACCTATCTAGGCAAGTTTAAATGAGACCGGAAACAACACATAACATTTCAGAGAAATCCCCATATGTAATTTTCGAAATTGGTACTGTTCTTCCCTAAACAAAATTTTATTATTGTAAAAAATGCAAAGTAAGTGCACCATGCTATTCTACGCATTTTTTTTGTCAAGTTACATATATAATCTATCTAATTCGGAGCTGAGGATATTTAGTTATGAAACAAATGATTTTAGCAAGACATTTATGCATATTTAATCAAACAACATTTTGAAAAAAATAATATGGATGTTGGTTGGAAATTATAGAACTACACAAAACCCTAAGCATTTAACATATATAGATCATTTTAGTCCGATGCATGGTTTATGAGCTATTAAATGCATGAGCATGACATATTCAAGTTATGTGCAATGTTATGGAAATAGTGGCATAATATGATATGTAGCATTAGTCGCCATGGCGGAAAGAAAGGGGTGCCATGACGGGTAAAAAGGAAATGGTGCCACGGCAACGTTCTGGTTTCGATAACTCATTGAGATATCGACGCAAAAGAATAAGTGTGGGTGTGCATGGATGTGTCGTCCAAAGTGTCGATGGGGTGATCCCGGTTACCGGGTGTCCTATGTGTCGGTGGCTTGGCAAATGAGGATCATGCACGTAACAATTCGGACACGGAGCAAACATAGGGCGCATACAAAACATGCATTCGTCCACGGGCGCCGTCTCGGGTTAAACCTTCAAAGCGTGGATTTTTGGACCGGAGCGAGTCGGTGCGGTGTAGATGTTCACGGTGGTGGTGGACAGAGTGGTACAAGTTGTCTTGTTGAATCCAAGCGGTGGTAGTCATTCACGCTTAGAGGAACACTTGACGAATGCTAGGGTCTTCGGGTCGTTGTTGTACTTGACGAATCCGGAGCGAGTCGGTGCGGTGTAGATGTTCACGGTGGTCGTGGACAGAGTGGTACAAGTTGTCTTGTTGAATCCAAGCGGTGGTAGTCATTCACGCTTAGAGGAACACTTGACGAATCCTAGGGTCTTCGGGTCGTTGTTGTACTTGGCGGTAGAAAGCACACGGCGTCGATACACGAACTTGGTGATCCGACGAGTACATGGGAGTCTCGGTCTTCGCGACGGTAGTTGTACAATTTCCATATATGTCCGAGGTCGTCTCGTACTTGGCATTCCGGTAGTCGCTCGAGCGTCCCTGCCGTATTGCCTTGCTGTTGGAGGTACGAGGTGTGGGTCGGGTGGTGAAGATCCTCTCGTCATAGGGAGAGGGACAAGAGGGTGGTGGTGGTCTACGAAGGAAACATGTGCTGATGTGGCCGGAGGAGGAAGCTAGCCACACTTGGTGTTCGTAGGCGAAGAGCAGAGAGCTAAGGCCGGGGAGCTCGCTTGGCATCGGCCAAAGCTTGTGCACGGCAGCAGCTCATGCGCGGAAGTGGAGCAAACGGGGCGAGGTGCAGCTGCGGCAGATGGCGAAGTGGTGGTGCAAGGGCCGATTGAAGCAGCAGCGGGGAGGCGAGTGAAGGATGGGTGGTGCAGGATCTCACATGCTATCCTTGCGATCTCCAAAATTCAGGAGTAAAAGTTCTCAGCTCATGCGTGTTAAAAAGAATGAAAATAAGACTTTGGTTTGAGCAGTGAGAGTAGTACAGATGAACGGCAGATCCATCACGAGGAGCCTGAAGCCGTCCATGCCTGGCATGCGCACGTCCGTGATCAATAGGTCGAACTCCTGCTTCCCCGATCCACTGTCGTTGCTGCACAGCAACAAGCATTATTCATCACTGAGAGAAAACGATCACATGGCTCCGATTGTAATGGACTATGGCTCCGATTGTGGAGGGATCAAGAGAGACTCATGGCTGTATTTGCAGCGGCGCAGGACAGCCTTCGGTACCTTAAGGTAGGCGCAGTAGTCGTCCACGGCAAGCACGCGCAACCCCTCCGGGAACTTGTCCTCCGCGGGAGCCTCCATCCTCTGTCTTTGGTCCCCACCCATCGCGGCCATGTTTTCCGAAATTCTTCCGACCTGGCAAAGCAAACAACATCAAGAAAACCCTAATTAAGAACAACTAGTCATCAATCCGTGCACCTGCACGGGCTAGCGGTATTATCAAAATAAAGAGTATAATCCTTGAAATAATATGTTGCCCTTACTTACAAAGGAAATAATGTAGTACATTATGCACACTATTCAGAGTAATATAGTGAAAACCAATTTTAAATAAAAATAATTAAGATTAAAACTAATACCCACAAATTAGTAACATCTTTGACTCATCGAAAAGTTTAGGCTTGTTACGCCGAAGTTCTCTTTTTATAAATGTTTCACTTGTGAAGGGAACGAACCGCACGTCATATATATACATTATCAAATTTTATATTACTATTTGTTTTCATGAAAAAAAGTAATAATACCATTTTTGCTTTCTCAATCAAAATAATGTTGTACACGATGGTAGCCAATGTTAAAATAAAAAGTTGACTTCACACACTCGAAATCTATGTATTCTTCCATCTGTTCCTAAATAAATTTTTTAGTTTGTATAGTTTTTGCCAGAATTACGTAAGTGGTCGTTAAAATTTTTCTGTAGTTATTTCCGTTCATGTATAGAAGAATCAGACTAATATTCAGCCTCGCTCTTTAATAATCAAATTCCCACAACAAACTGAACTCCAAGGTGTATAAAAAATCATAAAAAGTTGTAAGTCACATATAGAAATATGATTTAGGAATGTGTAAAAATATTACGTTTCCCAGTAAATCTGCTGAAAGAAATCCTTTACTGAAATAGCTAAGAAATAAGATCTCACCTTCATCACTAATACATTTATGTTCACGCACCCAAAAAAATAACATTTGTTACATACTGATAAAATGTTGATCATTAGAACATGAAGTCATAAACTTGAGCATCATAGCGCTAGCCCACAAACTTGTTTGCGACCAATTAGAAGACCGCTCTATGAACACTATATTAAAATGATAAGGCGTAAACATATTGCTGATGACGACCCGTCTATTATTTTTCTTGTGTAGGAATACTTTGTCATGCTGCTGTGTTTTGTCAACAAAAAAAGTATTGATCTGAACCGTATATTCCCAGTAACTATAATTTAAGGGCTTCTTTCACTTGGTCTTGCTTACAAAATAAACACAACATGGTGCTTGCTAACAGAAAAGAAATTTGATTAAGCCGAATAGAACATTCAAGTGGGTTGGAGTCGATAGGTAGTGTAGCGATTAAGAATTGCAGAGTGTAGCTATATATACTTCAAATCCAAGGATCAATGATCTGAAGTCGGTTCAGCATGAAAAGTGTAACCATGTGAGTGTGTAGGCGCAGGTGAGGAACATACAATTAGTTTTGGCTATCCAGACTACAGGCCATGGTTGGATACAACCAAAGTAATGACATTGAGCAGTACAATATACCACGAGATCTAGATATATATTGTTTTGATAATTCCAAGAGCACAAATATGGTCACAAAGTACAAATATAAGGGAGGAGCAGTACTAATTGTTGAGGCGAAACATATCTAATCTATTATTAATTAGAATAACCGTTTGGAGAATAACATGAATTTAATTAAATTAAAGATGAAATACTTTGAGGGAAGACTACTCCAAGAAAAGAATGAGTAACTCCAAAGATTAACAACGTACAGTTTGATATAATTGTAGAGATTATCATTGATTTGCCCGTTGACATTATCATCCACCAGGTGAGTCATCATCACCTTACAGAGGATGGACGCAACTTGACTCTCATCTGTATGCTTCCTCGTCCACCAGGTGAATCATCGGCACCTTTGTTAGCCTGAAAAATAAATGCTGGATTGGGGCGTAGTAAGTAGTTGCGAAGGTTCAAAGGCTAGAAAGTTAGGTGTATGTGGTCTTCAATATCAGTTCCAGAATCTTGAAATTTACTCTGCACGTAGTTTCCTGTCTATCATAAACACATCTTGAGTGCTCTAAAAAAATCCTAGGGGATAGGGCAGAGACATAGTCATGCCTACCTCAATCGAGGGAACAACAACATAATAGACGAAATCAAGTCAATTAAATTCAATTGATTAAATTACACGACGCAGGTAGTCTTCATTGTCAAACATCACGCATATGCGGTAGGCTAGAGATATAGACTAGAGTTAGTTTGAATGAGATCCTCATGTAATCATCTTCTCTTTTCTTCTCTCTCAAGTCTTATCCCTTGTAACCGCATGATGTATGCCATCTAGGGTTCGGCTCCCTGATATATAACATGAACCACGTCGCCCAACTAGGGTAAGACGTTTCCTCGCTCGCACATGGTAATCAGAGCCCCTCTTCTTCGATCCATCTAGCTACCAAAAGCCATCTGTGCCGAAGCCACCATGTCTTCCTCCTCCGGCGCTTCCCTCCCGGCTAACCTCAATAATGGCCAGGTCACGGAGAAGCTATCCCGCACGAACTACGTGCTATGGCGCACGTAGATGATCCCTCAACTGCGCGGCGCCGGGGTCTTCGGCTACGTCGACGGCACCTAGCCGGAACCGGCAAAGCTGCTCGTCACCACCGACAAGGAAGGCAAGCAGACTTCAACGCCCAACCCTCTCCACCCAATCTGGGTCCGGGAGGACCAGCAGGTCCTTGGCTACCTGCTGAGCAACCTCACAAAGGAGGTGCTCCTCACGGTGACCACGGTCACCACCGCGGGCGCGCTATGGACGACGCTCGCCGGCATGTATTGGTCCCAATCAGTAAGTCGCATCAACAATATTCGCACCTCACTCATCAATGCGCAGAAGGGCAGCCTCTCCGTCGCCTCCTACTTCGCCATCATGCGTGGCTACGCCGATGAGCTGGCCGCGGCGGGCAAGGCGATCCTCGACGACGAGCTCATCTCCTACGTCATCCACGGCCTCGACGCTGACAATCAGCCTTTGATCTCTGCTCTCGACGCTCGCGTGACCCCTGTCACCCTCGACGAGCTGTTCGCGATGCTCTCCAACTTCGATCAGAGGATGGCGCACTTCCACGGCTCTAGCGGCGGCGGCTTCAAGTCGTCCGCAAACTCAGCCTCCCGTGGCCGTGGTGGCTCCTCTCGACGCGGCGGCTTCTCCCGTGGCAGGGGAAGATCCAGTGGAGGCGGGAACGGTGGCGGCTCCAACTCCCGCAACGGCGGGCGTGTCTCCTCCAACAACCGCACTCGCCACGGCGGCGGCAACCCTCGCGCACGCCCTGATGCTCCTCGCTGCCAGATATGTGGCAAGCTGGGGCACACAGCAAAGGACTGCTGGTACCGCTATGATGAGGATGACGACTCCTCCCAAGATGATGAAAAGGTGGCGGCGGCCGCCGACGGCTCCTACGGTGTCGACACAAACTGGTACGTCGACAGTGGCGCCACAAATCACATCACCAACAAGCTCGAGAAGGTAACGATGAAGGAAAAATACGGCGGCAAGGACCAGATTCACACGGCTAGTGGTGAAGGTATGAAGATCAGTCATGTTGGTCATTCAAGTTTTAGTACCCCTTCTCGTAGAATCCATCTTAGGAAAATTTTGCATGTCCCTAATGCTGACAAAAGTCTCCTCTCTGTCCATAAAATTGCCCTTGATAATCATGTCTTCCTTGAGTTTCACCCTCACTTCTTTTTGATCAAGGATCAGGTGACGGAGAATTCTCTATCGAGGTAGATGCGTTCGTGGACTCTACCCGTTGATTCCGGAGCTTAGGAGACTGAATAAACAAGCTTGTGGTGCTATCAAGCTTTCATCCACACGATGGCATGATTGTTTAGGGCATGCTTCTTTTTCTTTATTTAAAAAATTACTTAGGAAAAATAAACTCCCGTTTGTTGGTGAGCGTAATATTGAAACTATTTGTGATTCCTGTTAACGAGCTAAGAGTCATCAGCTACCCTATCCTATATCCACCAGTGTGTCTATCAAACCATTGCAATTAATTTTTTCAGATGTGTGGGGTCCTGCCCCCACCTCAGTAGGTAGTTTTATTGAGGACTATAGCAAATTCTCCTGGATTTATCTTCTTAAGAAAAGATCCGATGTTTTTCAAGTTTTTAAGAACTTTCAAGCACTCGTTGAACGTCAATTTGACAGCAAGATACTTGCTGTCCAATCCGACTGGGGGGAGTACGAGAAATTAAACTCCTTCTTCCAAACTCTTGGAATCTCTCATCATGTGTCATGCCCTCACGCTCACCAACAGAACGGCTCTGCTGAACGCAAGCACAGGCACATTGTTGAGGTCGGTCTAGCTCTCTTAGCCGGCGCCTCTATGCCTTTAAAATTCTGGGATGAAGCTTTTCTTACGGCTGTCCACATCATAAACATGCTCCCTAGTCGTGTTATCAACAATGAAACTCCTTTAGAACGGCTACTCCACACCAAACCTGGCTACGCGTCTCTACGTGTCTTTGGGTGTGCATGCTGGCCTAATCTTCGTCCATACAATCAACGCAAAACTCATGTTTCGATCAAAGCAATGTGTGTTCCTCGGGTATAGTGCACAACACAAAGGTGTCAAGTGCCTAGATGTGTCTACGGGACGAGTCTACATCTCCCGTGATGTTGTTTTTGATGAAACAAAGTTTCCTTTTGTTGATCTTCATCCCAACGCCGGTGCTTTACTTCGCAAAGAAATCCTACTTCTGCCTTCCTCTCTCACCGGCCTTGATCATGGGGGAATTACTTGTGATGATTTAATGTTGACTGACCCTTCTAATGGTGCACCCGAGCTCCCTTGTGATGTTGCAGGCGAAAATCAGGAAGAAAATCATGAAGAAAATGGTTCTCAAGTGCCATATTGGATGTGTCCACAATCGGGGAGCAAATCCGCCTTGGGTTCAGCACCGGATCATCTGGCCAGCAGATCCGCGCCGGGATCCGCGCTGGCAGACGCGCCAGCTCAGCCTGCGGCGGATTCCTCTGCGCGCGCGGCTGGTGGCTTCACCGACGCCACGCGGCGGCGTCCCAGTGGTGGAGATCGTGGCGCGCGGTTCCCCGACCAATCGCGCTGCTACCAGCGGCGGGCCCAGCCGACCGGGGGTCAGGTGCGGGGCCAGGTGCAGCCGACCGGCGTGGACGTGGGCGCAGGTTCCAGCGCTGATCCGACCAGCTAGGAGGGCGCGGGTTTCGGTGCTGATCCTCGCGGTCCCACGCAATCATTGGCTCATCATGAGCCTGCTAGTGCCGCGGGATGAGCAACGGGATCTTCTGCGCCGGATTCAACCCCGCCATCTACTCCGCCAACACATGCAACCATAGAAGATCCGGCGCGTGTGTCGCCTGAATCTGCCTCGGGATCACCTGTGTCAGCGAATCCTGTGCATGCGTCCTGATCCTCTGCGCCGGATGAATCTGCAGCACAATCCAGGCGGCTCACGTGGCTGCAAAGAGGTGTAACTAAACCTATTAATTACAAAACTCTAAGCAAATATGGTCTTGTTTGTTCTACAGATGAGCATGCCGAACCAAAAACATTGGATGAGGCACTTGGAGATGACAAGTGGAAAAAGGCAATGATGGAAGAATATGGTGCACTGAAGAAAAATAAAACATGGCACCTAGTTCCTCCACAAAGAGGTAAAAATCTTATAGATTGCAAGTGGGTGTTCAGAGTTAAAAGAAAATCTGATGGCACTATTGACAGATACAAGGCTAGGCTTGTTGCTAAAGGTTTTAAGCAAAGATATGGTATTGACTATGAGGACACTTTTAGTCCTGTTGTTAAAGCTGCTACCATCCGTCTTGTTCTGTCCATTGCTGTGTCTAGAGGATGGAGTCTCAGACAGCTAGATGTACATAATGCGTTTCCTCACGGTGTTCTGGAAGAAGAGGTGTACATGAAACAACCTCCTGGGTTTGAGAGCAAGTCTAATCCCTCATTTGTTTGCAAGCTTGATAAAGCACTTTATGACTTGAAGCAGGCTCCAAGGGCATGGTATTCCCGTCTCAGTCACAAGATGCAATCACTTGGTTTTGTTCCTTCTAAGTCAGACACTTCACTATTCATTTACAATAAGCTCAATACGTGCATCTTTGTTCTTATCTATGTTGATGATATTATTGTTACAAGCTCATCTAGTGAGGCCATTGCATCATTGTTGAAAGATTTAAGTGCAGAGTTTGCTCTCAAGGATCTTGAAGATTTGCATTTCTTTCTTGGAATTAAGGTGAAGAAACACAAGGATGGACTTCATCTCTCTCAAGAAAAGTATGCGACTGACTTGGTAAGAAAGGCAGGCTTGCAAGGGTGTAAACCCTCCTTCACTCCATTATCCAGCTCAGAAAAGTTATCTCTTACTGAAGGGCAACTCTTGACTAAAGAAGATAGTACAAAGTACAGAAGTTTGGTAGGTGCATTACAGTACTTGACCTTAACAAGGCCAGATATTTCTTTTGCTGTCAACAAGGTATGTCAGTTTCTGCATGCACCCACCACCGTTCATTTGACTGCTGCAAAACATATTGTCAGATATGTCAAATATACTTTGAATGTTGGCCTCAACTTCAGCAAGTCATCCTCAACACTTGTTAATGCTTTCTCTGACTCTGACTGGGCAGGCTGTCTAGATGATAGACGCTCTACTGGTGGGTTTGCCATATTCTTTGGACCAAACTTGATTTCCCGGTGTGCAAGAAAACAGGCCACATTGTCTAGGTCTAGCACAGAAGCAGAGTACAAGGCATTGGCAAATGCTACAGCTGAAATCATATGTGTTCAATCAATGCTAAGAGAACTTGGTATAAAGAGTTCTAAATCTCCTTGCTTATGGTGTGATAATCTTGGTGCTACCTACTTGTCTGCAAACCCAGTTTTTCATGCCAGGACAAAGCACATAGAGATAGATTTTCATTTTGTCAGAGAAAGAGTTGCACGGAAACAGCTTGAGATTCGGTTCATTCATTCTAGAGATCAAGTTGCAGACGGGTTTACTAAAGCTCTGCCTGTCAGAAACTTTGAAGAATTTAAGTATAATCTCAACTTAATGAAGTTGTGATTAAGGGGGAGTGTCAAACATCACGCATATGCGGTAGGCTAGAGATATAGACTAGAGTTAGTTTGAATGAGATCCTCATGTAATCATCTTCTCTTTTCTTCTCTCTCAAGTCTTATCCCTTGTAACCGCATGATGTATGCCATCTAGGGTTCGGCTCCCTGATATATAACATGAACCACGTCACCCAACTAGGGTAAGACGTTTCCTCGCTCGCACATTCATCAATCAGGTTATGCAGTTACTTCGATGAACTATTCGAGACATGGAGAAGAGAGACACCAGCATTGATATATTGCGAAGATAGATCGGGGACTTGTAGGCAGCGATGCCGGTGCTATCAATGAAGCCCTTCCAACCCTTGCGTTGCTACAGGGGAAGTCGCTGGATGGTTTGGAAGGTGGCAAAACTGGCGTGATCTAGAGCTGATCGACACAATCAGCCATGCCATGGAGCCAAGGCACCCTGCAAAAACAAATCAGGAGACTATCATTAGTTTTTTTTTCCTTTTTGAGGTAAATTTGGAGAGGCCTCCCGTGCTTAGAGAGAGGAAGGAGAGGAGTCATGTGGTCGTAAGTTTTTGATGTGTGGAGACTACGCTAAGATTTACTTTTCTGTCCATGGGAAACGGAGAGAGTCCATGGGGAAGACAACTCACGTACGTAGGATAGAAGAGCATGCCCGGTATTTCATCCAATGGCCGAACACACACCATCTATTAATCGGATTGTTAAAAAATTTGAACTTCAAGGATTAACATGGTGTCTCGTTTGGTGCCTCCAATTAGTAAATATATATATATAAGACGGGAGCTAACCAACAGAAACCCCGCTACAATCTAAGAGCACAACCCAAAACCTCTATTAGATGAGATCTCTGATTTTTCCACCTCCTACAATGGCTTCCTCACGGCAGGAAGAACAGAACAATGTGGATTGGAGAAGAGAAAGACTGCAGTGGTGAGAGGGCTGGAGGATCCAGGGGCTATTTATAGGAGAGAGGGGTGGAAGTCTAGCGGTGGAGAGGTGGAAGGCCACTCTGCCATCGTGTGTGTGTGCACTGCATAAAGTACTTTCTACTCCATAATATGTACAGATACAGTATTTACGTTGGCCTATGGTTCCATCGATGAGAGGAGAGAAAAACCACGGCTCTGTTCCTATTTTATATCTTTTATTTTGTCGTTTTCCCACGAAATGCTCTGAATTATGAAGGAGAGGCTCTTGGTCTTTTCTGTTGAATGGAGATGGAGAGAGTGTCTTTTTACTTGCTTTCACCGGGCAAGGAGAGGGTGTGCACTCGTATACTTGTGATTGAATGGCACCATTAAATCTCTTGTTTACAAAGAAGAGAGGAAAGAAAGATATATCATGTACAAAGAAGAGAAAGAAATATATTTGTTTTCATTCTCCTCCATAAAGCTTCCTACTTTTGTTTCCATTCCATTGACAAATGTCAATATATCTGTTAAATGGCCTGGCACATGACCCAGTCTACTTTCTTGGATTTCTTTTTGTTATTTTCTCACCCGATGTTCGAGCCATAGACATTTGTATTCCAGAAGTGGGTCCTCGAGATGAGATCTCAAATTAATACCCTCATCTCAATTCTGACCAAATTGTTTTGGTACATTGAAAGAGTATGATCGGTATCTCAAATCCATCATCCATTTTCAATTATCCGAAATTACTGCATCATGTGATATAGTATAAACGAAGAGATGACCCATTGAACAAGCGAGGTGATTAGGAGGACGCACCAAGTGGATGTGGATAACATGGCGGTTCAATATAGCCATCAGCTGGCTATATTATTAACCATTCTCTTATAGCCGGAGATGGCGGGTGACGAGGTGAGACCCATTACTAAGAGTATGAAAGCATTACAAATATACTGAAATCTCCAGAAAAATAAGATATACCAAAGCGCGTATTACATATTATCAAGGACAAAAATGCATCGTATAAATTGGTTAAATGTGAATGGATCTTTAACAATACGAAATCAAACCGAGCATGATTACCTGCATGAAAACATGCAAGACACCAAGAGTTGCAGTCTACCATATGGCTTGCCGTGTATGAGGTTCCTTCTCCATCATGGAATCGGCGTTATCGTCGGTTAGGTGTATACGCACTTACACTGCCCCAGTTGCTTCTCAGGCTCTGATGTGATGGATTTTGGTGGAGGCGATATGGTGTGTCTAGCTGTTTATATAAAGTCAGCTAATCGTGTCAAGATGGCAAATCTTGATAGTATAGATAAGGACAAAATTTTTGGGAGGCAAACATCTAAGGACATTTGGCGCAAATGCAAAATGGAACATTTTTGATTTAAAGAGGGCTCTTGTTTTAGAAAACGATAATGGCAGGCCTCAAGAATCAAGATAATCAAATGCGTGGAAACAAGCTATCAATTAGTACGAATAAATCAATTTCTTCCTAAACAATTAGTCCCTGAGAAGGAGCTGTACAGGGCCTTAAAATCAAGCAATCAGGAGAGATAAAATTTGTAGGAAGAGCACACGGCTCAGGGCTTATATAGCTTCATGGGCTTGAACAACGAAGGCTTTTTCCCACCAGAAAACACAAAGCATGTGCCTTCATGCATATCGATTCAAAAAAAGCTCAATTTTCAAGGACCTAGAATCAAGGTTGTACATTAGAATGAACACCCATAACAACATGCAACGAGTCATCTCTCTCTCTCTCTCTCTCTCTCTCTCTATATATATATATATATATATATATATATATATATATATCTCAGAAAAACACAAGAACCTGTCGTGAGAGGAGAAATGACACCTACTAACCTTTATACCAACTCTAGCAGAGTCACCGTATGCCCCCGTCCTCTATAATGATTGCCAATATGAAAGCTAGAGAGTAAAATATGCCCTCTAGCCACCAGAATTGCCATCACATCCTTCCACTCCATAATCTCTAGAGGGTACATGCTACAAAAAGAGCGGTTAAGGCGGGACTTGTGTTCTATACACTAGTAGAAAACGGAGCTTTAGCGCCGGTTCGTAAGGGCCTTTAGTGCCGGTTCCATAACCGGCACTAAAGGGTGGTCACTAAAGGCCCCCCCTTTAGTACCGGTTCGGCACTAACCGGCGCTAAAGTGCCACCACATGGTGTGAGCTCGCGCCCCGGTATGGGGGACCTTTAGTACCGGTTGGTGTTACCAACCGGTACTAAAGGTTTTTTTTTGATATTTTTTTTAAAATTTTGGAAAAAAATTTTGAATTTTTTTTCGATTTTTAATTTTTCTGAATTATTTGATGATTTAGTCTCTAATCCCCTCTCTTAACTGCTCAAGGCCGACCGGTCACCCATCCCTCTCACTACTCTAGCCCGAGCACGCTTAACTTTCGGGTTCTATTCTCCTTCGTTTCCAAGTCTGCACTTGTTGTTTTCCTAACAATAGTAAGATGTTAATCCTATTAACCCTCAGGAGTTTAGCTTGAGCATGAAGTCACACATTTCACCGTTTGAGTTTGAAACTATTATTCTAAAAAATAGTAATTATTTAGTAACGCTAATATTTCTTGAATAAGTTTGACCATAGTTTGACCACAGTTTGACCATAGTTTGACCAGATTTAACCAAAATTCAAAAAATTGAAATAATTATTTAGTAACACTAATATTCTTGAATAATTATGTAGTAACATTAATACTTCTTGAATAAGTAGTTTGACCAGATTTAACCAATTTTTTTAAAAAAAACTGAAATTATTTGACCATATCTTTTTTCCTTTTGGAATTTGAGGATTCTAAATAGTTCCAAATAGGCCGTAAGCTGTCTCCATCGGATGCGGATTTTCGTGCTGAATTTTTTGATATATTATACGTTTTTTTCCGACATCGTATGCAAAAGTTATAGCCATTTTACATTTTCCCTACACTTTTAGTGCCGGTTTGTGTCACAAACCGGTACTATAGGTCAAACCCCTTTAGTACCGGTTCGTGGCATGAACCGGTACTAAAGGGTAGACCTTTAGTACCGGTTCGTGCCACGAACCGGTACTAAAGGTGATCGTGGGGCCCCGGCCTAACGCCAGCCTGCCAACACCCCTTTAGTACCGGTTCGTGCAACGAACCGGTACTAAAGGTTCAACACGAACCGGCATTAATGCAAATCCGTTCGAACCGGCACTAATGGTACCATTAGTATCGGGCCAAAATCAAACCGGCACTAATGTGCTTCACGTTTGACCCTTTTTCTACTAGTGATAGGACGGCCTCCAGGGAGCCCATTTATTAAAAAGTATCAAAAAAATATCAATATTTTCCTAAAATACATATACTTCTGCTCAGACTATGAGTAAATTTTTACTAAATAATATGATTGTTTGCATGCCCAAAAAATATGACCTAAACACAACTAAGGAAAAAACTATTTTAATCTATATATCTGTCTTTTTGTGTAGATCACATATAAACATGCAGGTTCATGAAATTTCGTATGTATATACTAAATACATTCTTACGTGTATACTTTCTTAGATTTTTCTTTTAAGAGGTAGAAAATGTATTTTTGCTGAAAACAATATCAATTTCCGTGGAGCCCGAAAACCATATGCACTTTCGTAGTTCATTCCCCATATTCGAAGGTTGTAGGTCGGTAGCTGTTTTGGGGTGCACTCCAAACAGAATTACTGTGGCGAGACTCAACTTTCACCTCGTCCCTTCAATATCATCTATGTTTTTTGTTTTGTGTGGTGCTGATGTCCACACAGCTCACTGAGCACATAACAACACCAAGGACTTTACATTTACCTGCCCATATCATAGACACTAATGGCATCGTCCACATGCACATTACATTAGCTTTATACTAATGAATCTTTTTAAATTTGTGAACATTTAAAAATTGTGATATTTTTGAATCGTCGACAAGTTCTTAATATCGTGAATACTTTATTATTGTATGATTTGTTTTGAATGCACGAACAATTGTTCGGTATGTTTTTTAAAATAGTTTAGTGTATAATATAAAAAGATCACCATACATAAAAGGTTTACTGTAGATTAAAATATTGTTTAGTTCATATTAAATAAATGTTCAGTGCATATCTGAAAAATGCACAAAGTGTATTTATAATAATTCATTATATATTAAAGAATTTTTCACCGTATATTAGAACAGTTTCCCAGTTTGAGAACATTTTCTTATATTCATGAACATGTTTTCGAATAATGTTTTAATCAAACTTTGTCTTTATTTGAAAATAAACAAATATAACGTAGAGTGCGAAAAGCAAAAACCAAAATGCAAAAAATAAAACAAATCGTTTTTAGCTGTAACAAAAAGCCAACTAGAAGCTAGTGATCAAAGATGTAAAAGTAAAAGTCTAGCAATCAGTAGAAGAAACCAACGAATCATTGGTAGCCCAGTTCTTTTGGGGACAGAATAAGCAGGGTAGGGGGAAACTTAGTTTGGCAGCCACCCATCAGCCCAAAAATTACTGGCGCGGAGCTAGCGATGAGGCTTACCCGAAAAAATAAAGTAGCGCTCGGACAACGTATAGCCGGCCCAATCAGGAGACGTGCGGGCGAGCAGTACTCGCCGAAGCTGACATATAACACCTCCCTGATTTTCTGTCCATCAAATCTCATCCTTTCTTCTAGGACGTCAATATCCAGCGACCGGTTGCTGCACATTTGCAGGCGGATGGCATTTTTTGTGTTACTGGGGGTGGGATTTTAGTGCTAGTGCATGGCTGTTCGTTTGTTTTGGGACAAATTTCTTCTGGACCAGCCATCCGAGCCATCTAGATCCTATGAATGTGCGGGCGTTTGCTGGGGCCTTCCTCCAACTGAACGTTCACCAGTTCTCATTACCGCTTTTCTATCGATAAATGCATAGAGACGCACCATTTTTCTTTTCTCGAGGAAAAAACTGCCTTGGTTATTTAAGCCCATGCATGAGAGTGTATAAGCCCTGGGCAGTGGGTGCTTGGTGTATAAAAATAAACTCTCATGATTGCTTGCTTTTACGTCCTGGGAAAGTCCTTCTCTAGGATGGTTGTTTAGTTTGAAATGTGTTTATTGGTAATTCACAGCTTGTTTCCACGCGTTCCCTTTTCTTTTCGATAGGCATGTCATTATCTCTTTCTAAAATGAGCTCCCTTTAAATGACAATCTTCCATTTTGCCTCGGCGCCAAAATCCTTAGTTGTTTCCCTCCCATTAATCTAGTCCTTATCAATGCGTTAAAGGCTTGCCAATTTTTTCCAGCCTGCTCCCTTTATATAAACAGCCAGATCCACCGTATCACCTCCACCACAACCCGTCACATAACAACGTGAAAAGCAACGAATGAGCTGTAGTTGTGCGTAGGTACCTGACCGTCGACGATGGCGCCCATGCGACGGGAAAAAAGAAAAGGTACGCTGCAACTCTGGCCCGTTTGCATGCATGTCGTCATGCTTGATCTGGTTTCATACTGTACGCCACCGGGCTGATTATTTTAATGGAATTCCGGCCGAGCTTGATTATGTGGTTTGTGCCCTGTTATTTTACGTCCAATCTTTTGCCAACTTATCTGCAGTCTTGCTCGTGAGTTTGTCCGGACAATTGGTACGTTTTTTTTCGGATCCAATATCCCAACTTTTTTTGTGGCGTTCGCCCATTTGTAGAATGGATTTTCCGAAGAATTTGAAGAGATGTGTTGCTTAACGCAACAGATGGGCACTTCATTCATTTTTACACAAAAAAATTGGCACTAAATTCGTTTTCAAAATAGATCTAGGATTTTCAAAATAGATCTAGGATTTTTCTAGCAGCTTATCATTGTGGTGTTTCTGGTTGCGTTTGGTTCCTATGCAGATGATTGTTGACCTTTCATCATTCATTTCCATGACAGATCTAGGATTGTCAATTCTTTATCGTAGTGTTTTCTAGGCCACTTTAGTTCTGACAGATATTTGTCACACCCTTCATTACTTATTCTCAGAACAGATCTAGGATTTTTTATCATTGTTTATATTTAGAATAGATCTAGGATTTCCTATCTTTTAGCATGGTGTTTTTTGGTGTGTTCGGTTCCTCCAAATGGTTTCAAACCCTTCATAGTTTAATTTTTGGATTAGATCTAGATTTCTTATCTCGAGAATTTGAAGAGATATGTTGCTTAACGCAACAGATGGGCACTCCATTCATTTGTACACAAAAAATATTGGCACTAAATTCGTTTTCAAAATTGATCTAGGATTTTTCTAGCAGCTTATCATTGTGGTGTTTCTGGTTGCGTTTGGTTCCTATGCAGATGAGTCTAGACCTTTTCATCATTCATTTCCACGACAGATCTAGGATTTTCAATCCTTTATCGTGGTGTTTTCTAGGCAACTTTAGTTCTGACAGATATTTGTCACACCCTTCATTACTTATTCTCAGAAAAGATCTAGGATTTTCTATCTTTTGTCATGGTGTTTTTTGGTGCATCTGGTTCCTACAAATTCTCTTAAACCCTTCACCGCTTCATTTTCAGAATAGATCTACGATTTTAACTCCTTTTTTATCATGTTTTTTCCGATGGATTCAGTTCCTCTATATGCTTTCAAATCCTTCATTGTTTATATTTAGAATAGACCTAGGATTTCCTTTTTTTGTCATGGTGTTTTGGCATGTTCGGTTCCTCCATGTGCTTTCAAACCGTTCATAGCTGATATTTTGAGATTTGATCTAGAATTTGTTTTCTCGAGTTGTTTTTGGGTTTGTTCAGTTCATACATATCCTTGACAAACTCTTCATTATTCATTCTCAGAAAAGATCTAGTATTAAACTTGTATTTTCTATCTCTGATCGCGGTGTTTCTGGACACATGTAGTTCCTAGAGATGTTTGTGAAAACCTTCATCAATTAAAAAGTAGTATTTTTTATTAAATTTCCAGGTTTTGTCCTCTGGGACTGGCTTGTACTGATATTTCAACAACACAATCTCTTGTATTTTTTCAAGATATCTTACGCAAACTGCCCTTTAGGTGAAAAGAAGAATTTTGTAGGGATTGCACAGTTTGATTTATTTATTTTTGGGGATTTATTATATCCGTGACAGATTTCCATATCCTAGTTATAATATCGATCAAGGATGTTCATATGCTGCTAGTGTTGATGATACATTTGTTTAATAAGATACTATAAGTTACATGCTTCGTGTTCGCTAACTTCACAACATTGTAAATTTCATTTAATCTGTAGTGCGGAGCATTTGAGAGTCACGTTGTCAATGGCCACCATTATGCAGCTAGAGATTGAAGTTGGGCCGGTTAATAATGTTTTCAAAGTTTATGTGGAACCACGTTCCGACGACAAGTGCTACATCGCGATGCATGTGTCAGGAGTCTCACAAATAACCATTATTGTTCTGCATTTGATTTCAATGGAGATACCTACATCAGCTTACCAAAATTGGATCATGTTGAGAAGCTATGCAAGAAGAAACATGATATTTTTGGCTTGAAGTACGTGAGTTTCCAGCGAGTGGAGGAGGTAATGCAGTTGCCAGAGAATGAGGACGTTGCAATTACAACGTATATCACTCCACTTGACGGTTTGAGTGAGGATGATGAGGTGACCTCCCCATTAAAGAGATCAAGGCAAGAGTAGTCATTGTTTATTTCTCTTAATAATTCTGGGGCTACCAAAATCACTAGACATCCTGTTAGTGATGTGTGTTCTCCGTATCTTTCTCCGTGGAATTATGTATCTGATATGTTCACCTTCAGGATAATGCCATCTGTTTCTTTTGTCTTAAAAAACCCAGCGTTGCATTTTTCAAATCTCACCATATGCATATTCTAACATATGATTTATTGTGCTTTGCATTTTAAGGGACTATTTTTTGCACGCGCGATTGTGAGAACATATAAATGGGATAACTACATGATTGAATGTCATGGTGCATCGATCCCCATAGGAGGCATAACCACATGAGTCGTGGAGAAGTATAATCTATAGGAAATTACGTGCCAGTTCATTCATTGACACCCGACAATATCCTGCAAGTTGTTACGTGCCACTGGCGGCTCATCTATGCACACAACAGTGTAATCTCGTGCAGACTCTTTGCACGCATGGTCTCGTTTGATGTGCAACCGTCCATCGCTGGACGTCTGCTTCCGCGTGTGCACGGCCATGGTCGAGAGCGCCTGTGTGACAAGGGACAGTTTGTGTGTGTGTGTGTGTGTGTGTGTGTGGCGTGTGTGGCCCAGGCACGGTGTACACATATCTGTCTATGGGGCATGCGTGCGTGCAGGTGTCCAAGGCATGGCTGGTGTGTGCGTTTGGAATGGCCGTGGTTTACCATCCTAGTTCCAAGCAGAACTGTCAAACATGATAGTCATTTCCTTGTAACCGCATGTATCATATGTATCAGTTGTAGTCCTTTCCTTGTTTACAGGATCTCAACCAACACTCCACGATGCTGCCCTGCGTGCCTATAGTCACGGGAGAAGTAGGACCTCTGTGTATATGTAACATGTACCTCCCGCATCAACAGAACAGCAGTGCAGGGAGGCAATCTTCTCTCTAACTTGGTATCAGTCGTCATAGCCTTCGAGGACATTTTCGGTGAGCTCCCCACCTCCGCCGCTCCGGCAGCCCGCTTTGCTAGCATGCTTTGCAGTACCGCGACCTTCGCCCTTCCAGTGCCCTAGACCAAAATCCAATTTGGAGTTGGCCTCTCTATGGGTTTTTCATGATAATTAATATTATATATTCCAACATAAACAAAGACTAAAATTACATGAAGTGGTCCCTTCCAGAGGCAAGCAAGGGCTATACGCCATGGGGCTTGCCGAAAAAGGGGGCTCCAATTGCACAAGGAAGTGTTGGAACCACTCCACCTTTGCATGGGTCCTAATACGGGTATCCCAGAATTGTGTAATAACGAAAATGGCAGCTCCTTCACAAACCAGACCATCTCGCGGGAAGGTTTATTTAGTGTGGTCATCCCTCCTTCCGGTGGCCCCAACCTAATGCATGCTATGATTTGACCTCTCTTTGTGTTTTTCATGATCGATGACATATTCCAACATAAAAAGACTAAAAGTCACATGGATTGGTCCGTTCCCAAGAAATGCTACATCTGGATATCATGGGACCCAAAGGAGAGGGTTGCAGATCAAACTGTATGGGGTAGTATCGAAATCACTCATTTGCATGGGGTCCTAATATGGGTATCCAAGGGCTTTGCAATGAGGAAAAAATTCCAAGCAAACATTAAACTGGCACCTCCTTCACAAGCCAGACCTTCTAACGGGAAGATCCAAGGCTTCAATGTGGACCTCCAACTTTCTGATGCTCCCAACCCAACTACTTGTAGGAGTTAGCCTCTATTTGGGTTTGTCCTAATCCTATGATATATTTCAAAATGACGAAAGACTAACTGTCACATCGATTGACCTCTTCCAGCTAAAAGCTATGGCTAGATGCCACAGGGCCTGCTAGAGAGTGGAGAATATGAAATCACATGAGGAAGTGTTGGAGCCACTTCTACTTTTGTGTGGGATCCTAATATGTGTTTCCATTGTTTGTGTAATGAGGAAAAAGTCAATACCAAACTTTGCAGTGGCATGCCCTTCACAAACCAGGCCATCCGTAGGAAGATTTCGTGATTTACTACGAACCTTCCCCCTTCGGTTCACCCAACCCAACACGTGCTATAGTTGGCTCTGTTTATAGTTTTCTTGGTCTTTGAACATATTTTAGCACAAACAAGTACTAAAAGTCACATGTAGTGGATCCTTCAGAAGAAAAGATTGGGTTAGACACCGTAGGGCCCATTGGAGAGATTAGGCGCATGAAATCATGGGAGGAAGTGTCAAGCATTTTCCTTTTGCATGGGGTCATAATATGGGTATCCAAGTGTTTTGCAATGATGGAAAATTTAATACACAACTTTGAAGTGGCACCTACACCACAAATCGGAATGACTCGCAGGAAGATCCAAGGCTTGATCAGAGAACTCCCCCATCTACATAAGGTCCTAGGAAAAGGATCAAAGAAACTGAAATAAGAGGAAGAAATGAAACATGAATTTATAGAAAAAAATATGGAACAAGGGAAAAACAAAAAATGGTCTTTCCTAAGTTCTATTTGTCACGCTCTTGGGAAAGGTTGTCCATGCTGAGATCCCCATGTGTGGCACTAGCCATCGTGGGCTGGGGATTTCGCAAAAATAACCCATTTGCCACACACGCCTTTCTCACTTTTCCCTCTAAATTTATATCCTACCCCGTCGTGGCACATCCCGCCTCCACACCTATATCACACCTCTGCCCCAGCTCCGCCTCCACCGTGGCCCAAATCCGGACATCGCCATTGCCCCTAGCCCATCCCGCTGGCACCCTCTCCTTGCTGGTCACCGGCTTAACCGTGATTGCGTACCTTGCCCACACTGGCGTGGCTCGCCCCTCCTTCCTCACCTTGTCCCCATTCGTTTCTACCCTCTAGGGCCCAACAGCACCGCTGGTGATTCCAGTGTCTCTTTAGTTCGCCGTCGGCCTGCTTCCCCCGTCTTGTTTCCATCGTCGTCGCTCAAGGCCCCGAAACTCCATGCGCCTCCCCGAGCTTGCTCCCCAAGACCGAGTTCACCGACGCGGCCTCTGCAGTTTTTTCAAAAAAATGTGTGTGGTTTGTGTGAGTGTTTGTGTTGTTGGTGTGTGTGGGTGTGAGTGTTTGTGTGATGGTGTGTGTGTGTGTGTGTGTGTGCCAATATGTCTGATGGTGTATGTGTGTGTCTGTGTGTGTGTGTGTGAGAGAGAGAGAGAGCGAGATTGGTATGCAAATGTGTTAAAACTATATATAAATGATATTAATATACATGAACATAACAAAAATATAGATACATTGAAGGCGTATCAATATCTCACCGTGGTTCCACATGTCGCAACTCCCGCTAGCTGGCATCAACCATATCTGGTTATCGTCCACACACCCTCCATTGGTTAATATACATTGAAGGCTGGTGGAAGTATTTTGGTTGGTGTCATGGTGGGCTTGTGAAATTAAGTTTTTCCCTAAGGAGATGCAGGAGAAACTCTGAGGTGTCACAAGCATAGTGGCCTATATCTGTAGGGAGGAAGGCTGGTGGAAGTCATTAACATGCATGGGAATGGTGAATGTTGGAGTTAGCAAAATGGCCACATATGCATATTTGAGTAGAGGTCGAGGCTGTAGCAACATCATGATGTGGTGCCTATGTGAGATGTGGTTGACAGCTTGCTCGATATGGGGGCAAATGTATTTCCTGAGGTGATATATTCACAATACAGTTAGTTATGGTTTTGTGACCCGTATCTCATGGACCGGGGATCTTAGAGGAACTTTTGGGGTCTTCGTTGTATGGCTCAAATATCTGCATTGGATGAGGTTCGAGGGTGTCGACGGTGTGAGGACAACAATCGCCTTGTGCCAGTTTTTATTCTTTGGGTATATCCGGATCCGTGCAAGGTTGCCTCAGTGCGGAAGGGTGTATTTGGCATGGTATGAAGACAATGGCTATTGGTCGTTCTTAAGAAATAGTCTTCTCCAAACAAGGAACGAACCTAGTTTGTCTTCTTTTGAGAGCAGGCACTACAAGAAATATGTCAAGTAGTGACCTTCTGTCATTGACTTTGGATGAATTTTTTATAGATCTATGACCATTTCGGACCAATTGGTCAAAAGCTGTTTGGGGGGCTCCAAACCCTAAACTATAACGACCATTTTTGTCAGAAAGGTCATAATTTCCTTGCACGAAATGGTCATAAAGCAGATAGCACTGGTCCGCTGCCTTATTTCTAGCTGATCATGACCAATATAGATGGTCATAACCTTGTAAATGGTGGTGGGTTTCTATGACTAGGCGCCACCTCATCAGTTTTGCATATGTGTCATGTCCATGTGGCAGTTTTTGCCCTAGGTTGTGAAGCAACCTATATTTCTGTCATTCCCAAAATTTTCAAGAAAAACTCATAAATTCTTTGGGACATATCTTCATCAAATATGTAAAAAACCTTCTTTGCCTAGTTCAAAAATAATTCAAAAATATTCATTTTCCTATTCTGTTCAGAAAAACACTTTGTAAGGAAGTACCACTTTGGCATGTCCAAATAGTATCCATTTTCTACAGTGCTTTCCTATGCCCAAATAACCATCCTCCACCAAATGCCAGCTCAATCCATTCATTATTTTGAGCCCAGCTTCAACATTCGTATTTATATCCAGTGTGGTATTTTGCAAAGCAAGTACCAGCTAGGCTCCTCCTTTTGAGCTGAAAATTTGTGAAGACAGTCTTCTTAGTAACTGATCATCCTCAGCCAAAACTCACACCCATTAGCCATGTGCATTTCCCGTACCGCTTATGAAACACTTGGCTGCTTATTCATGTTTGAGCATCGATCGGTCTCCTCGTGAGAATCTTATGTTTAGATTTTCTTCCTAGCACCTACCTGGCACTACTAGGAAAAGGGCTATAGATAGGATTGATACTAATGGCGCACCATCTAAGTAGTGCGCCGCTACTATATACTAATGCCGCACAAGTTGGTGATGCGCCATTAGTGTGTAAGACACTAATGGCGCACCAGAAACTGGGTGCGCCGCAAGTATTATTTTTTTCCATTTTTCCATACATACTAATGGCGCATCAGGCAGACAGTGCGCCATTACTAGTTCTAACTACTAATAGCGCACCAGGCAGAAAGTGCGCCATTACTGTATTTTTTATTCTTTTTTTACAAAACTACTAATGGCACTCGATCTCGATCCCCCTCCCTCTCGATTGCTATCCCCGTCGCCAGATCTCCCTCGCTGCCGAGCACCCCCACCCTCCCCGCTCCACCACCATGGCGACCCCCCGCACCCTCCCCCGCTCCACCGCGCCAACGACCAACCGCACCCTCCCCTGCTCCACAGCTGCCGCCGACACCCCGCACCCTCCCCCGGCCTGCTCCACCGCCGATGACCCACCGCACCTCCCCGCTCCACCGCCGCCGCCGCACCCCCAAGACGCACCTCCCCACTCCACCATCGCCAATGACCCACCGCACCTCCACTCCACCTTTTCATATTCATAAATATTTTCAAATAACAAATTTGAACATATTTTAAAAAAATCATTACTGTTTTTATAAAAAATATTATTGTTATGATTTAAACAAGTTTGAACATATTTAAACACAAATAAATATCAAACAACATTTTATATAATCGAGAAATGATCCGTCCCCACTCCACCGTCGCCGATGACCCACTGCACCTCCCCGCTCCACCGCCGCCACCACCCCCCGCCCGCACCTCCCCACTCCAGGGGCGGGCCCCGGGGTTTCAAAAAACGCCCGGGGGCAGCGGGGGCCCAAAGGGGGGGCGGGTGGTCCGGCCCCAGCCTTGGCCCGAGGCAGTCCGCAGGAAACCCCCCGGAAACCCCCCTTTCCCGCCAACCTCAACCGAAATCCCTTGGGTTCTCCCTTTCCCCTTACCCCCGATTTCCCCGCCGGGATTCAAAGCTATTTAAAAATTAAAAAAAAAAATTGGGTTGGTTTTTGCTCGAACCCAAAAACCTTGGAGGCCCGGGAAAAACCCAATAGGAAGAAAGGCAAAAAAAAAAACAGGCACCCCTCCAAAAAAAAATTTTTAAAAAAATTTCGGGAAAAAATAGGCGGCTGGTTTTTTTAAAAAAAATTTTGGGGAAATTTTTTGGGGTTTTCCCCGGGGTGGGGTTGTGAAAGGGAAATGGGCCCAAATTAAGAAAAATAACCCCTATTTTCAAAAAGGAAAAAACCCCTTTAAATTTCAAAAGTTTCAAGTTTTTTTCTAAGGGCCCCAAAATTTTAAAAGTTTTTTTTTTTAAAAAATATTTTTAAAATTAATAGGCATTTTTTATTTTGGTTTTTTAAAGCTCCTTTAAAATCGGTTTTTTTCTTTTTGGTTTTTTTGGGAAAGGGAAAACCAAAAGGCTTTAAAATTCTAAAAAAGGGTTTGAAGGGAAATTAAAATCCCTTTTAACCTAGTTCTTTTATTCATCTTGTATTTAACTTTGCCCTGGATAATGAGAAGGGGGCCCTGCTTATCCTTTGTCTTGCTGGATGGATACGCTTTCTGTTAGTGCACGTTATTTTACTATGGCAATTTGGGGGGAGGAAATGATTTGGAGCAGCGGCCAGGCTTGGATGGCCATCACCACTGTATGTTTATTTGGCAATTAGCAGGAGATCTTGGTACAACGGCACTCCACCGTCGTACTTTCGAGGAGCATCTACATCTCATCAGTTGGGCGCACCGTCGTACTTTTTTTAAATGCTTTGATCTAATAACAACGAAAAAACCATGAGCCAGTCACATTTGAAGGTTCTTTGGTTACTAGCAACTAGCATTGCTAGATGAGTTCTTCTGCTATCTTGTGATAATTGTAGTAGATTACATCTTGCTTCAGTTTGTCATCATAAGTTGGTTAATTCTATATGCTGTTAACTTGATCATAGTTAGTTTTGTGTCAGCTACTACAACCTGAGGGTTTTCTTAGCTAAATTCGGCTATATTCGTTTTGTTTCAGCTCCTTGCTGTCCATGTTACACTACTAGGGAAAAGGCTAGCAGCAGCGCGGGTTTTCAGGCTAGCAGCAGCGCGGGTGGCCGCGCTACTAATAAGGCGCTACAGCTAACTCATAGTAGTAGCGCGGCCCGAACCAGCGCTACTACTGTTGAACGATATCAGCAGCGCTTTTTAGGAACGCGCTACTATTAGCTAGCTGTAGCGATTTCCTCATCCAACGCTACTGCTATCTCTTTCATCATTTTCTATTTCAACTCTCCCTTCAGATGCTAGAAACTAGGTACTATCTTTCATCAAATTCATAAACCATTACTAGATGTAGTATTCGTTTCAAATTACTGTCGTGGTTTTAGTTCAAACCACGACGAGTAATTTGGAACGAAGGGAGTACTAAGATAACAATTTCATGCACAGCCAACATGCATCCTCAAGCAGTACATGCATGGTCATATCAACGGCCATCATCATATGTAGTTTTAGATGATATCGACGACGATCATCATATGTAGTTCTAGATGATATAGCCACACACACATATGTAGTTCTAGATGATATAGCCACACACACATGTAGTTCTAGATGATATCGAAGACAATCATCATCCTCAAGCCTGGGCGGTTGGTGTTCCTGATAGTAATTAGGATAGCCTGTCCAACACGAAGATTCTTGCCATCGAGGAATTTCTTCCACCCAACCGAGCTTAAGTGTAGGACCGTCCGTGTCCACGCGTAAGTACAGGTTGTGACGGAGCCCCTTGCAGTAAGGCGTAGTCCAGCTGAGCCTTCTTCATCAGGCTCGATACCATAACTCACAGATATGCTCTTTGCCAATTTCTGAATAAGAAAAACATATCAATTAATAAGCATGTGATCGAACTCTACACTAAAACATATATATCATCGACTAGATTCCACACAACATATACGATATCATTGGACTGTACACTAAGTAATTCACACTATTAATTTGCATTCGTAAGTATAACATACCATATCATGTCGATCAACCATGGTATTTGTCAAGCAGGTCACGAATGGCACCCCGACAAAGTCAGCATGTGGCCGAATTATGTCCCACAGGTTGGACACCTCCTCCTCACTCAGCCTTGTTCTTTGAGCTACGATGGCTTCATGAAGTGGGTCCTCATCATCTTCATCATCTTCATCATCTTCATCATCTTCGTCATCTTCATCATCTTCCACCAGGTTGAGATAAATGACAGCTAGCTTGGGTCTTTCTACTCGGAAGTTGAAGCTGATCAACTCACCACCAGTAAGATGCATGCGAGCGACGAAACGGGCCCATCCATCTCCTCCAATCTGCGACATATTGCGTCCTTTCTCGACCTCCATAGTGTACGGCCCCCCAGGAGCCTCAAATGTCACAGTGTCTCCTGTCATCTTGTTGAATTTCAACCTCACATTGCATGGGACGATCTGTGTAAACTAAGCAAAATGACACAATGCAGTAATGCCAACACTAAAAATAAAATAGTTATTACATTTCATCTAATTTCTTACCGCCGCATGACGAAAACTTGGCGGAAGTAGATGCCGAACAGCTTGCCAGTTGCAAGGCTGCTGGTGAATCTTGACTTGCACAGTTGACATAGTGGTGGTGGTGGCGCCATTCTTCCTAAAGCAATATGAGCAAAGGATTACTAAATCAACTAAATCAAAATGTTCTAAGTCAACTAAATCAACTAGCCTACTAAATCAACTAAAGCAATATGTTCTAAGTCAACTAAATCAACTAGCCTACTAAGTCAACTAAATCAACTAAATCAAAATGTTCTACTAAGTCAACTAAATTATATCAACTAAATCAAAATGTTCTAAGTCAACTAAATCAACTAAATCAAAATGTTCTACTAAGTCAACTAAATTATATCAACTAAATCAAAATGTTCTAAGTCAACTAAATCAACTAGCCTACTAAATCAACTAAATCAAAATGTTCTAAGTCAACTAAATCAACTAGCCTACTAAGTCAACTAAAGCAATATGTTCTAAGTCAACTAAATCAACTAAATCAAAATGTTCTAAGTCAACTAAATTAACTAAATGAATTAGCCTACTAAATCAACTAAATCAAAATGCTCTAAGTCAACTAAATAAACTAACCTACTAAGTCAACTAAATCAAAATATTCTAAGGCAACTAAATCAACTAGCCTACTAAATCAACTAAATCAAAATGTTCTACTAAGTCAACTAAATTATATCAACTAAATCAAAATGTTGCATATGAGCAGGAGGGAGAAGGAGGCGACTCGAGGAGGGAAGAGAGTAGGATGGAGGAGGAAGGAGCACGGAGGGGCGGCGGCCGTTGAGGAGAACGGAGGAGGAAGGCGGAGCGAGGAGGGCCGCCAGCGAGTGGAGAGGAGGACGGAGGAGGAGGCTGGTACCGAGTCCAGCAAGGAGGAGGAGGTGACGGCTGGCAGACGGAGGAGCGGCGACGGGCGCGCGAGACGCTGGAGGAGAGGGCGACGCCGGGCCGGCGCAGATAGAATTTGTGGCTGTGTGTGTGAGTGGATCCGAAGGGAGTAGATCAGGAGATGGATGGCTTAGCAGATGCGCTCTTACAAAGAACGCTCTGCTAAGCTATCTACAGCAGCGCTTTTCAAGATAAAGCGCTCATGATATATGTCAGATGCAAAATACACATTGATCATCAACGATCTTTTGTGTACAATCTGATTCGACAATATGAGTCCTCACGGTTTAGGAACAGGTGAAGACTCATATTGCACCTAAATTCTACACATAGAGTTCAATGAAGATCAAGTGCTTGTCAAAGTGTGGGA